>JAVJIF010000111.1:0-184267 GCA_038442645.1 Agave tequilana
TGAATAGGTGTAATGCTAATCTAATGAATCTTTTTAAAATATGAAATGAGTGATGCAACAATCTCTCAAAACACGACTAAGAGCCGAATACCCCTTGCGAGGTTCTGAACTCCTTCCTCCCAATTCCCCTTAATGGGTTAGAGGTGCGCAATGCAACCGTGTTGTATTGAGGTGTGATCGAACAATTCCAAGTATGAAATGCGATGATGAATTGCACACAAGTAATATAGCAAGAAAAGTAAACAAGTAAGGATTGCACAAATAAAATGTTAGTTCTCAAGCAATAAATTGAAAGCAAGTAAAGCAAGAGAGAATTAGACAAGATGACACAAAAGCAATCGCAAACAAAGTGATTTGTTTCGAGGTTCGAGCCCGTAGCTCTAGTCCCCGCCTTCACCTCCGTGAAGGGTTTCCACTATCCCCTTAGGATCCCGTACAAGTTAGGCCTCCAAAGACCTCAAGCCCGTAGCTTCACCTTACAAAGAAACTCCACCGAGGAGCTTGTCTCCACAAGAACAAGAATTACAAATAGTGATCTTTAACTAGACCACAACACTCTTTTACAAACACTCACTCTTTTACAACTTCACCTATAGAAAGAATATGAAATTTTTGGCTCTATGAAGTGTGGTGAGAAAAGCTTCAGTTGTAGAGTGATATTAGAGATCAAACAACAACTGAAAAAACCAATTTGAAAGAATGGAAATGAAAGCTTTAAACTATTTTTCTCTTTCTCTTGAAAAACAATGAAAACTTGTATTTTCTTGGTAAATAACTAAGGCCTATTTCCCACTATTTATAGGGAGAGAATAGGTTAAAAACTCTGATTTTTCCAGCTAATATCACCTGCAAAAGCACCCCAACAACCTCTAAAAAGTCTGTTAAAACAGAAAATAAAACAGTTTTTCAGAACAGCCCAAAGGAGGAAAGAGCCGTTGGAGGTGTTGCAGGCCTACCGGTCGACTGCCGGTCGACCGGGACCTGCTGGCAAAAGAGCCGTTATGGCTCCGGTCGACTGCAGTCGACCGATCGCAAGAAAGGAAACACAGTTTCCTTCTACGGTCGACCGACCCAGTCGACCGGAAAGATACAGAGAGCAAACATCTAATTTCGGTCGACCGGTATGTAGGTCCGGTCGACCGACAGACATGCACAGCCTGTGCATGTCTGGGCACAGCAGCGGTCGACTGGGCCGGTCGACCGGTCTGCCTGGAAAACTGTTTTTCTGGGCAGATTTTAAGATAGAAAATTTTGTATAAAATCTTTAAAAATCTGAAGCTAAGTTTTATGCTGAAAATAGTTTATATACATGTATTTAAACAAGTTTTTGAAGATGTAAAGCTTTGGGTACATGTATGTATAAACTAAGGCATAAACCTAGAAATAAATATTTTGAAAACATATAGAAACATATAAAACAAATGTGTGTGCAAATCCTAGAGCCAAATTTCACATATTCTATCTTTACAAAACTAAACTTACAAACTACAATGGTCTTCAAGACTTCAACTTGAGCTATCTTCTCTTGATCTTCAATATTGCAATTTGAGCCCAATTTGACTTGTCTTGAGTCCAATACACCTTCCTTAGGGAAGAATTCATCTCTTTAATATATAAACCTGAAACACACTTAAACAACAATTTATATTAGTACAATAACTAATATGTTTTGTAATCATCAAAATACACTAAACATGGGTTGATTGTAACCTTGGGCCAACAATCTCCCCTTTTTGATGATGACAAAACATATGAGTTATAAAACAAATAAAAGAAGAAAGAGCTTGGAAAGCTCCCCCTTAAACAATGCTATGTATTTAACATGAATATGAACACTATGTAAACATACATAAAGCATTGAAAAATATCATCACCAAAAAAAAATAAACTATCATAAGGAAAACAAATTTAAAACAAAACCATATATTTAAAAATTTTAAAACAAACAACATATATTTTCTCCCAATATCATCACCAAAACTAATATATATTTATATTTCTCCCCTTTATATAAACAAACAAATATCATCACCAAAACTAATATATATTTATATTTCTCCCCCTTTTTGTCATCATACATCAAAAAGGGTTAAAAAAAAATTTTAAGACAAAACAAAACAAACATATTAGAAACCAAAACAAACAAAACTAAGATATTTTAAGTATCAATCTTACATACATTCAATTCACCACAAATAAATGAAAATCTTGCATAATCTAAAGGTTTTGTGAAAATATCTGCAAGTGAAAATCTGTGGAAACAAAATCAATATCTATGTCACCTTTTTCAAAGTGATCTCTAAGAAAAATGATATCTATGTCTATATGTTTGGTTTTACTATGTTGATTAGCATTTTTGGTCATGTGAATAGCACTAGTATTATCACAATAAATCTTAACATGATCAAAATGTAAATCAAAATCGAGAAGAGTATGTTTCATCCAAAGTACTTGTGCAAAACAAGCTCGGCGGCTGCTACATACTCCGCCTCGGCGGTTGAAAGGGCTACACTATTGCTTTTTGGAAGACCAAGACACAAGACAATTGCCCAAGAATTGGCAAGTGCCACTTGTGCTCTTCCTATCTACCCTACAACCGGCATAGTCGGCATCCGAATAACTAGTCATGGTAAATTGGTTAGTTTTCGGATAACACAAACCTAAATCAATTGTGCCCTTAAGATACCTAATTATGCGTTTTACCGCTATTAAGTGTGATTCCTTAGGACATGATTGAAAACGTGCACATAAACATACAGAAAACATTATATCCGGCCTACTAGCCGTAAGATAGAGTAAACTACCAATCATGCTACGAAATATTTGATGTCTACTTCCTTACCTTGTTCGTCCTTGTCAAGTTTCGTAGTGGTTGCCATGGGAGTCTTTGCTACTTTGGATCCTTCAAGCCCGAACCTCTTGATGAGTTCTTGGTGTTACTTGGCTTGGTTGATGAATGTCCCATCACTACGTTGCTTGATTTGAAGTCCAAGGAAGAAGTTGAGCTCCCCCATCATAGACATCTCAAATTCCTTTTCATGCATGACTCAAAATTCTTGCAAAGTGAACATTAGTAGATCCAAAAATAATGTCATCAACATAATTTGAACTATGAGGATATCTAGATCTATATGTTTGGTAAATAATGTTTTATCAACTTTTCCTTTCTTAAAATCATTTGAAATCAAAAATGAAGACAATCTTTCATACCAAGCCCTAGGGGCTTGTTTTAAACCATATAGTGCTTTATCTAATTTATAAACATAATTAGGGTGTGTAGGATCAACAAACCCGGGGGGTTGTTCAACATATACCTCCTCATCAATATAACATTAAGAAAAGCACTCTTTACATCCATTTGAAATAACTTAAAATCTTTAAATGAGGCATATGCTAAGGTCATCCGTATGGCTTCGAGCCGTGCTACGGGTGCAAAGGTTTCTTCAAAATCGATTCCCTCGATTTGAGTGTAACCTTGGGCAACTAACCTAGCCTTGTTTCTAACTACATTACCCGATTCATCCAACTTGTTCTTAAAGATCCATTTAGTGCCAATAGTGGTCTATCTTGGGGCCTAGGAACAAGGTGCCAAACTTGGTTGCGCTCAAATTGATTGAGCTCCTATTGCATAGCTAGCAACCAATATGAATCGGCCTCGGCCTCGAGGACATTTTTTAGGTTCTATGTGTGAAATAAAAGCAAAATTACCACAAAAATCTTGAATCTTAGAGCGAGTGGTTACCCCTTTTGATACTTCACCTATGACGAGGTCCTTGGGATGATGAGGATGAATCTCCAATCCTTTGGTAGTGGTTGAGAGGGCTCCTCTTCATTTGCTTGATGTTTATTCCTTGAGCCTCTTCCACTTTGCTTCACTTCCATCACCATCCTTTGGCTTGTCTCCCATGGTAGAAGCATCCTCCAAGGTCACTTTCTCCAAGCCTTCATCTAAAGCATCAATTTCTACACAATCTTAACAAACTTGTTAGATTCCTCAAATTTAACATGAATAGATTCCTCAATAGTCAAAGTTGACCTATTGAAGACTCTATAAGCCTTACTAGTATTTGAGTAACCTACAAAATAGCCTCATATGATCTAGCATCAAATTTTCCCAAATTAATATTTGTATTTAAAACAAAACATTTGCAACCAAACACTTTGAAATAAGAAACATTAGGTTTTCTAGAAAAATACATCTCATAAGAAGTCTTAGTAGTATTTTTACATAGGAAAAACACGATTTGCAATGTAACATGAAGTATGAACGGCCTCGGCCCACAAATAATGTGGTAGACCATATTCATTTAACATTGTCCTAGCCATCTCTTGTAAAGTACGATTTTTCCGCTCAACTACTCCATTTTGTTGTGGAGTTCTAGGACAAGAAAGTTCATGTTTTATTCCATGTTCCTCACAAAAAGTGGTAAAGGGAAGGTTAATGAACTCACCTCCTCTATCACTTCTTATTTTAATTATTGAGGAGTCATTTTCCTTTTCAACTCTTTTCTTAAAGGCTTGAAAATGTGAAAAGGTTTGACTTTTATGTTCAAGAAAATAAACCCAAGTAAAACGCGAAAAATCATCTACTAAAACATAAGCAAATCTACTCCCACTTAAACTTTTGGTTGAGTTGGGCCAAATAAATCCATGTGGATTAGCTCCAATGGACGTGATGACATGATATCCTTAATTGATTTGAATGAGGACTTAGTTTGTTTCCCAAATTGACATGCGTCACAAAACTCGGTCCTTTTCAAAGTTCAATGAAGGAATACCCTTCACCATTTCCTTAGAGTTAAGCCTAGAAATATGGTCAAATGAAACGTGGCCTAATCTCCTATGCCATAACCAAGAGTCATCATCGAGGGCTTTTAAACATGTTATATTACAAGACATATTTAGCATATCTATCATATATACATTACTTTCACGAAAACCGGAAAATACACAAACATTGGAAGTTCTATCAATTACTTTACAAGCAACATTGTCAAAAACTACATCAAAAACCTTATCACAAAGTTGACTAACACTCAAGAGATTATGCTTGAGGCCATCAACTAAAACCACATTTTCAATTAAAGGAGAGGTGCCAAGTTTTACATTACCAATACCGATGATTTTACCCTTGGCGTCATCTCCGAAGGTGACGGTGCCACCTTCATGATATCTTGATAGGGTTGCGAAATTGTTGATGTCCCAAGTCATGTGCCTTGAGCAACCGCTATCAAGATACCATAAACCTCTACGTCTTTGGGCTTTGGAAAGTACCTACATCATTTAAAACAATTGTTGACTTTGGTACCCAAACTTTCTTGGGTCCTTGAAAGTTAGTGTTACGAACCCAAACATTATGATGTGATGCACTTAGTCTATCATAACAAAAATTAGCTAAGTGTCCTTTCCGTCCACAATGTGAACATGAGTACACTTTTCTATACATGAATGCATGGTGTGTATGTGAAGTGTGAGCATGCTTTGGGGGTTTACCATGATGCATAGGTTGTGTAGCATGTACATGAGCATGAGCATGAGCATGAGCATGAGCATGATGAATATTTTCTTAGGAGCTTGTTTCTTAGGAAACATATTCTCCATCTTCTTCTTATCAAACTCACTACACTTTTCAAAACAACATCTAATGAGTCTATTCTTTCCTTAAGCATGGCAATCTCATTAGAATCTACAAATGGGGTCTTTCCTTTACAAGCAATCTTATATTTTTCAAATCATTTTTAGTGGAAACTAAAGAAGAATGCAAGTCATTATTTTCTTTAGAAAGATTTAACACTTGAATATTCAAAGATTCATTATCCTTTTTCATTTTCAAGTACTTTTTCTTCATGAAGTCATAATTTTGAGAAAGTTCTACAAATGCTTCTCCTAGCTCATCCATGGATAAATCATCATCAAGAAGAGTTGAGGGGGTTACCTTGCTTGTGCTCTCATTTGCCATGAAGCACATATTGGCGGTGTCGATCTCCTCCTCGGATTCACTTTCGTCATCCCATGTTGCTTTCATAGCCTTCTTCTTGTATGGCTTCTTGGATGAAGATGGCTTCACTTGGTCCGGACACTCCGCTACTATGTGTCCCGGCTTTTGGCAATTAAAGCAAATGATCTTCCTTTCTTCCTTGCCTCCTTGCCATCTCCTCCGTCCTTGGAACTTTGCCTTGTTGTACATCCTCCGGACGTTTTGACTAGAAGTGAGAGCTCCTCGTCATCTTCTTCTTCATCATCTTCGTCGGAGTAAGTAGCATGACTTTTGAAGGCAATGGTCTTCTTTTTGGTAGGTGCCATGTCCTCCCTTGCCTTTCTCTCCATTTCATGGGTCTTCAAGTTCCCAATGAGTCCAATGAGCTCAATCTCATCTTTATCATTGAGTTCCTTCAATGTTGTAGCTTTCACTTCCCATGATGGAGGAAGAGCCCGGATGATCTTTCTCACCCTTGATCATTGTTGATTTCTTCACCTAGAGAAGCAAGACCATTAGTAATCTTTGTAAACTTAGTAACCATATCATCTATAGTTTCATTCTCTTGCATGCAAAAAATTTTCATATTGGGACCGAAGAAGGTCTATCTTGGCCCTCTTCACTTGTGATGTCCCCTCATGTGTTACTAGCAAATGGGTCCAAATCTCATAGGCGGATTTGCAATGGATGACTCTAACTATGTCATCATCATTGAGGGCTTGTAGGAGTGCATAATGAGCCCTAGCATTGGCATCAAACTCCTTGGTCTCAATTTCGGACCAAGTAGATTCATCACCATCGGGGGCACTAAATTGTTTAGTCACGGCCTTGCAACTCGGCTACCTAGAGATTGCAAAGAAAACAGTCATCTTAACCTTCCATATGGGAAAGTTAAGTCCATCAAACTTAGGGGGTGTCTTAATACCATCGGCCATGTTTACTATGTGAAAATGAATGAAATGATTAGCAATATGAGGATCTCTCTAAGGTTGTTAAGCCAAATCCTAGAGTCCAAGCTCTGATACCAATTGAAATACACCTAGAGGGGGGGGTGAATAGGTGTAATTGCTAATCTAATGATCTTTTTAAACTTATGAAATGAGTGATGCAACAATCTCTCAAAACACGACTAAGAGCCGAATACCCCTTGCGAGGTTCTGAACTCCTTCCTCCCAATTCCCCTTAAATGGGTTAGAGGTGCGCAATGCAACCGTGTTGTATTGAGGTGTGATCGAACAATTCCAAGTATGAAATGCGATGATGAATTGCACACAAGTAATATAGCAAGAAAAGTAAACAAGTAAGGATTGCACAAATAAAATGTTAGTTCTCAAGCAATAAATTGAAAGCAAGTAAAGCAAGAGAGAATTAGACAAGATGACACAAAAGCAATCGCAAACAAAGTGATTTGTTTCGAGGTTCGAGCCCGTAGCTCTAGTCCCCGCCTTCACCTCCGTGAAGGGTTTCCACTATCCCCTTAGGATCCCGTACAAGTTAGGCCTCCAAAGACCTCAAGCCGTAGCTTCACTTACAAAGAAACTCCACCGAGGAGCTTGTCTCCACAAGAACAAGAATTACAAATAGTGATCTTTAACTAGACCACAACACTCTTTTACAAACACTCTCACTCTTTACAACTTCACCTATAGAAAGAATATGAAATTTTTGGCTCTATGAAGTGTGGTGAGAAAAGCTTCAGTTGTAGAGTGATATTAGAGATCAAACAACAACTGAAAAACCAATTTGAAAGAATGGAAATGAAAGCTTTAAAATTTTTCTCTTTCTCTTGAAAAACAATGAAAACTTGTATTTTTCTTGGTAAATAACTAAGGCCTATTTCCCACTATTTATAGGGAGAGAATAGGTTAAAAACTCTGATTTTTCCAGCTAATATCACCTGCAAAAGCACCCCAACAACCCTCTAAAAAGTCTGTTAAAACAGAAAATAAAACAGTTTTTCAGAACAGTCCAAAGAGGAAAGAGCCGTTGGAGGTGTTGCAGGCCTACCGGTCGACTGCCGGTCGACCGGGACCCTGCTGGCAAAAGAGCCGTTATGGCTCCGGTCGACTGCCAGTCGACCGATCGCAAGAAAGGAAACACAGTTTCCTTCTACGGTCGACCGACCCAGTCGACCGGAAAGATACAGAGAGCAAACATCTAATTTCGGTCGACCGGTATGTAGGTCCGGTCGACCGACAGACATGCACAGCCTGTGCATGTCTGGGCACAGCAGCCGGTCGACCGGTCTGCCTGGAAAACTGTTTTTCTGGGCAGATTTTAAGATAGAAAATTTTGTATAAAATCTTTAAAAATCTGAAGCTAAGTTTTATGCTGAAAATAGTTTATATACATGTATTTAAACAAGTTTTTGAAGATGTAAAGCTTTGGGTACATGTATGTATAAACTAAGGCATAAACCTAGAAAAAAATATTTTGAAAACATAGAAACATATAAAACAAATGTGTGTGCAAATCCTAGAGCCAAATTTCACATATTCTATCTTTACAAAACTAAACTTACAAACTACAATGGTCTTCAAGACTTCAACTTGAGCTATCTTCTCTTGATCTTCAATATTGCAATTTGAGCCCAATTTGACTTGTCTTGAGTCCAATACACCTTCCTTAGGGAAGAATTCATCTCTTTAATATATAAACCTGAAACACACTTAAACAACAATTTATATTAGTACCAATAACTAATATGTTTTGTAATCATCAAAATACACTAAACATGGGTTGATTGTAACCTTGGGCCAACAACGCAGAGATCCAAGATCCAGGCGCAAGGCTAAATGTGACAATCAAGACGCGAGAGATAACCCGTCTCAGCATCAAGGCGCGTTGGCTCAACGCCCGCGTCTCAGCATCAAGGCGCGTTGGCTCAACGCCCGCGTCTCAGCATCAAGGCGCGTTGGCTCAACGCCCGCGTCTCAGCAACAAGGTGCCCCCACCTTGGTTGTAACCACCCCGATTATGGCGCCATCCACCGCCCATGTAGCGGGGAAGTTGGCCCTCATCGTGGAGCACTTTTAGGGGGCACGATCATGATTAGTATCCAATATTGCATATTTTACATCATAACTCCCATGCATATTACAAATAAATATGTGATTTTTACTCCTCTTCTCTACTTATTTGCAGGTACACAATTAATGGAGAGATATTCAAATAATCACTTAATTACCACTAATTAAGGTGATTAATTAAAAGATTAAAGATAAAGCCAAATCAAATCCAGATCTAGAGAGATCCGCGCAACAAACTCAGAATCCAAGTATGCCACGTGGCCAACCACCTTGTAACCAATCTCAACAGAAAAATCTCCATCAACGGCCAGGATCAAGCCGCGGGGCGCGGCATGGGCGCGGCAGTTGCATGGAGATTTGGTCCCGGATTTTGTGGCAACAACCTCTCTCTGGAAGCTTCTCAGTTCTCCTATAAATACCCCATGAAGACCTGCGTACAGAGACGGATCAGAGAGAGAGAGAGAGAGATTAGTGAATAGATTGTAATTTTGTTAGGTTTGTTTAGAATTTTTAGTTCTCTCTAGGATCTTTTCCTCCCTAGATTTCATTGCAAGAGAGATTTGTATGAGAGAGAGAGCTTGTATCAACAAGGAGTGACAACTTGGAGCTATACAAGGATTGATCCATTCTCTACATATCTACTTGAGCTTGATTCTAGTTTGTCTTCTTCACTTGCTTTTATTTTGCTTTGTTACTTGCTTTGTTAATTTCTAGCAATTCAATCATGCTTTGCTTTGCTTTTGTAATGTCTAGTAGCTAATTTCTTGTTCCATGTACTAGCTAACCACTACTCTTGCTAACTCCTAACTCATGGGTGATTGCTTTACTTCATCTTGCAATTTGTATGATCTTCTCTTCTCCGATGGGTTTTGTTTCATTTCTTGGCAAGAATCTTGTTGTAATTCTCCATATGATTCATGTGTGCCTCATGTAGAGCCTAGTCTTTGAACTAGTGCCTGATGGAACATGGAGATGGAGCACCAATATGCTAATTGATGTACAACTTCACTACTTCCATTAGTGAAAGTTGTATGTTCTTCATTTGCATCCCTTGAGTGTATCTCTTGTGATTCCATTAGTGAAAGTCTATCTTGTAGGCCGATGACCATCTATGGAGGCTACAAGACAAGTCCAAGAATGAATCCCCATCATCTTAGTGGGAAAGTAATTAGATCACAAGCAAGACAAATACATGCCGATGAATCAACATGAGGCACGCATCACTATCACGGAGTTTAGTTAGTTTAGCAAGGTAGTTAAGGTTAGCTAGTCATGGATTTCTTGCATTCAAAGTTTTCTTGATTTTACTTTCTTTTAGTTGTTAGTTCAAATCCATCTCAATCTTGATTTCTCCCGATTTCCACCATGAACATAGCCACTAATTCTTTTATTTTTTTTCTTTTGATTCTTTATTCTTGTAAACAAAGAAGAGTTCTCGTTTTATCTTCTCACGTGTATCGTAACGTTTCTACACTAGCTCTCCCTGAGATCCGACTCGGTATAGCCCTAGGCTATAGCGGAGACAAGAAAGGGTACATCAATCACATTCTATACATATAATAAGTACGCCCTTTCCCGTCTAATCAAATTTTGGCGCCGTTGCCGGGGATGACAATTCTCTAATACGGCGCATACGTACTCTTCTTAGTTCTAATCAATTTTTGGCGCCGTTGCCGGGGAGAGCGACGTTATTTTTGTTGTAAAGTGAAGTACTAAACAATTCTTCTTCTCTGTTTGCAGGTTACAGGTCAAGAAACAGGAAAATCTTTGTTGCAGTTACATATAAGTGGACCTGGGCCTCTGCTCAAGAAAGCAGAGCCCAGGATCCCTCTGGAGTGCCGCGGATCCACAAGCTTTGCCGTGGAAACGCGGCACAAAAGAGCTCACTTCTGACAAAATTTTTGCAGGGACTTCTGCTCTGCAAGATACAACTGCTTATATACTTGATTTCCTGTATACTTTACTGTATTCCTGTTAATTAATTCAACAGTAAAAATTGGTTGATAATTGCTAAAAATTGTTTAGACACTTGCATTTTAGGCACGTGTCTCTTCAATTCTTTACTTTTACTGTTGAAGAGTGCTGGAGGCAAGGTACGTGTTTGCATTGCATATTAGACTAGGACAAACTCTTGCTTGATTTTCTTGCTTTGAGTGAATCCTTGTTATATTTCTTGTACACTTGCACAATTCAATTCTAAGGGCATACCCGTAAATAAGATAAGGTGGGGGAGTTCATTACCCTTTCCTTAGCCCGAAAACCATCACCCAAGCACTCACTAAACCAAGCCTAATTTAATAAAAAATAGACGTTGGCCCTAGGGACATCTCGGACTCATCTAGGAGATTATCCTAAGGGGGAAAAGTGTTGGAATTTAACTCTTGCAAAATCAGTGTCTAGGAAAGGGGTTGAGGGCCGAAAGCCCGAAGGTTGCTGGTTACTTAATTAAGGAACGTCTCCGGACGGAAAACCTCCCACCAACCTTACCCTTCCCTGGCTGATTAGCTTGTGGTTAGAGTCTACACTGAACCTCCCGTGGACGATCTATTTGTTAGGAGTCGTCTAGGTCTAAGTCTACCCTAACTTAGGTTAGAATTTTCTTTCTTTCTTTTGTTTGTTTGTTTGTTTGATTTTTGTTTGTGATTGTGTGATATGGCATTCAACAATTCTTTCTATCCTAATAATAATCCATATTTCACACCATCTCCTTATTCGGATAATTCCAAACCGGTGTTTTACAATATGCACCAACCACATACACCGGGTTGGCCTTATCCTAATCACTACGACCCATACCCCCCATCTAATGATTATAATGTCCAAAATAATTTCAACTCTTTACCGAGTAAATGGGGATTCCAGTACCCCGAGTCAAATTATCAAAATCCTTGTCCACCATATTCACCTTGTCCACCATATTCATTTCCTGAGTCCACTTCATATACTCCTTTTTCTGAACCTCCCTTTGAAGAAAAATCTGAGTTGCAAAGGAGTATAGAAGCCAGTTTACTGAGAGTTGAGCAACAACTTCAAAAACCATTTGTCTCTCCAATTCCACCATATTCTCAAGAATCTTACTCAGTTCCACCTTTTCATAATGAACAACCATTTGCTTGTGAACCGAGTAAAGATTTCTTGTGTGAGTCAACTTTTCCATCATCACACACTTTTGACTCACACTTCAAGACAACACTTCCTCTTTCCATCAAAACAATGAAATCATCGATTATGGAAAGATGCTTGAAGACATGACCAATGCTCAAAATGCTAGGAATCGTGACATAGAATTGATGATCCAAACTCTTCATTCTCATCCTCTTTCTAATGTCACTAGCCACTCTAAATCCAAAGAGTCATGTAGTCTTGGAAGTCCAGATTCAATTTCAGCACACTCACCTGAACTTGTCCAAACTTCAGATCCAATTGATACATGGCAAGTTTTTCATTTCCTAAACTTGAACTTGTCCAAAATTCAAATCCTGTTGACATTTTGGCAAGTTTCTCATTTCCTAAAAATGAACTTGTCCACACTTCTGAAAATCCATTGATATATTGGCAAGTTTTCCTTTTTCTGAAATTGAATTGGAACATGATTTTGCTCCTGAACTTTCATTTGATGATTCCAATCTACTCCTGATTCAATCATGACTTCCATATCCTTACCTGATTTCAATTCATTTCCCAAGTCAAAATTGGATCCATTTCCTATCCATTGTGAAATTGAATCACCAATCTTTTATGATGATCACATAGAACTTGGCCAGTTCCTTACTTCTGAAAATCCCATTGATAAATTGGCAAGTTCTCCACATTTTATTGAACTACATGAGGAATGTGATCTTGAACCCAAACTCAGTGATTCAATTCTTTTTCCTTATTCCATAATGACTCCGGTATCTTTACCTCACTTTAATTCTTTCCCGGAGTCAACCTTGGATCCTTTCACAATTCACAATGAAAGTGAATCATCCATCTTTGAGGATCATGTTGAACTTGCCCAATTTTACACTTCCGAAGATACCATTGACATTCTGGCAAGTTCTCCATCTTGTGGAATTGAACTCAAATGTGACCTTGATTTTCTCAATCTCTTTACTTCTGAAACTGATTGTACAATTCTTAAGGAAGATGTTGACTTAAGTTTGAAGAATTGTACGGTGATGAGCTTGAATTTCTTAAAATTGGAAGTAAAGAGATATCACTTTTAGAAGGTCACATCCCATTGTTGGACTCTGATTGTGGACTTGAGTTTTCATTTCTTGACTTGGACACAATTTCTGACTTCACTTCGACTCCTGAACCATCACTTGATTTAAATCATAATCCTGAGTCGGTGTTCCTTTCCGAGTCCAAGTCAACAGTTCTATCAGTTCATACTCCATTCTGTGACAAGGAATTTGATAAATTTGAGTCTGAAATTATTTGGAAAATCTTAAAATTAGATGGGGTCATGTATATAATAAAAATCTTCCATGCACACATCATTCTTGTGGGTCATATTTTCGCTATTTTTGTGGGTTCCTGAAAACCCAAAGAAAAGTTGATTGGGCCATGTTTCGTGGACCAATCAGACCACCACCGGAACCACCACCTTAAGGTAATTTTTTCCTTCCCTCTTCATTTTGTTTCATGCATACATATATCATTATGCATTGAGGACAATGCATGAAATAAGTGTGGGGGAGGGTTTACTAACATAGAGTTTTTAGATTTTCTTTCTTTTACACTTTCTTTTAGAAAAATAAAAAAATAAAAAAAATAAAAATAAAAACTTTTTGAAATAAGAAGATAAAGTTTTGATTTATTTTAAGAAAATTAAGATGTATCTTAGAGATTAAGAAAGCTTAATTATGACATCTTAAACCTAGTTGAAGTAATAGATCTTGTTTGAAAATTATAGGCTAAGTAAGTAAAATTGAGGAGATATTTTATCTTGCATTTTTTGCCTTAGATAATATGCACTTTACACTTACACATTTTTGGGATGGAGACAAAGACCAAAAATGCCATATATATATATATATAAAAAAAAAAGAGAAAAAAGAAAAAAAGAAAAAAAATATATAAATAAAAGATCACTTATTAAGCTGGGAAATTGTGCCTCAAGAAGCATGATGACTCACGCCTAACAGTGATCTCACCTATTAAGCTGGGTAATTATGCCTCAAGAAGCATGATTATTCACGCCTAACGGTGATTAAGAATAATCCCTCTTAGTTTTGTGGCCTTTTTCACTCGAGTCCTTAAACCCGAGGGATGTTTCCTCATCTGGTGCCCTAAGACCATCTGGTCTGGGAGTCATCGGTTATAGGCTCGCTACATGGGTGAATTAGAAAGCCTAATAAACTAAGGGAAGAAAAAGAAAAAAAAATATATATATAAATAAATGGCTTGATGGTTGGAGTTGAAATCCCAGGAAATTTTCACTTACACGGTGTGCATATTATCTAGGTTTTATGAGAGATAAAATATTCAATCCAATTTTGAATTCTTACCTTAATTAAAAGCAAGATCTTGCATGGATACTAAGTTTAAGGAAGAATGATTATAGGTGGACTTATGACCTAGGATCACTTATATTTTCGCAAAAATAGTTCGTAAACTTGTCTCTTATTCAAAATGCGTTTTCGAAATACTAACATTTGTCTTCTTTCTTTATGGATTTGTGGGTGTAATCCGCTGAAAACCCTCAGGAGACAACACTCCTCCTCTAGGGTAACCTAGAGGTTTAACGGCTTGTTGCACATGCTCAGTGCAATCGCGTCACCTGCGAAAGTGGTGTAATAAATTGTTAGTCTAGATTTTCTTTTTCTTTGTTTTGCTCGGGACGAGCAACGAATAAGTGTGGGGTGTGATTAGTATCCAATATTGCATATTTTACATCATAACTCCCATGCATATTACAAATAAATATGTGATTTTTACTCCTCTTCTCTACTTATTTGCAGGTACACAATTAATGGAGAGATATTCAAATAATCACTTAATTACCACTAATTAAGGTGATTAATTAAAAGATTAAAGATAAAGCCAAATCAAATCCAGATCTAGAGAGATCCGCGCAACAAACTCAGAATCCAAGTATGCCACGTGGCCAACCACCTTGTAACCAATCTCCAACAGAAAAATCTCCATCAACGGCCAGGATCAAGCCGCGGGGCGCGGCATGGGCGCGGCAGTTGCATGGAGATTTGGTCCCGGATTTTGTGGCAACAAACCTCTCTCTGGAAGCTTCTCAGTTCTCCTATAAATACCCCATGAAGACCTGCGTACAGAGACGGATCAGAGAGAGAGAGAGATTAGTGAATAGATTGTAATTTTGTTAGGTTTTGTTTAGGATTTTTAGTTCTCTCTAGGATCTTTTCCTCCCTAGATTTCATTGCAAGAGAGATTTGTATGAGAGAGAGAGCTTGTTTCAACAAGGAGTGACAACTTGGAGCTATACAAGGATTGATCCATTCTCTACATATCTACTTGAGCTTGATTCTAGTTTGTCTTCTTCACTTGCTTTTATTTTGCTTTGTTACTTGCTTTGTTAATTTCTAGCAATTCAATCATGCTTTGCTTTGCTTTTGTAATGTCTAGTAGCTAATTTCTTGTTCCATGTACTAGCTAACCACTACTCTTGCTAACTCCTAACTCATGGGTGATTGCTTTACTTCATCTTGCAATTTGTATGATCTTCTCTTCTCCGATGGGTTTTGTTTCATTTCTTGGCAAGAATCTTGTTGTAATTCTCCATATGATTCATGTGTGCCTCATGTAGAGCCTAGTCTTTGAACTAGTGCCTTGATGGAACATGGAGATGGAGCACCAATATGCTAATTGATGTACAACTTCACTACTTCCATTAGTGAAAGTTGTATGTTCTTCATTTGCATCCCTTGAGTGTATCTCTTGTGATTCCATTAGTGAAAGTCTATCTTGTAGGCCGATGACCATCTATGGAGGCTACAAGACAAGTCCAAGAATGAATCCCCATCATCTTAGTGGGAAAGTAATTAGATCACAAGCAAGACAAATACATGCCGATGAATCAACATGAGGCACGCATCACTATCACGGAGTTTAGTTAGTTTAGCAAGGTAGTTAAGGTTAGCTAGTCATGGATTTCTTGCATTCAAAGTTTTCTTGATTTTACTTTCTTTTTAGTTGTTAGTTCAAATCCATCTCAATCTTGATTTCTCCCGATTTCCACCATGAACATAGCCACTAATTCTTTTATTTGTTTTTCTTTTGATTCTTTATTCTTGTAAACAAAGAAGAGTTCTCGTTTTATCTTCTCACGTGTATCGTAACGTTTCTACACTAGCTCTCCCTGAGATCCGACTCGGTATAGCCCTAGGCTATAGCGGAGACAAGAAAGGGTACATCAATCACATTCTATACATATAATAAGTACGCCCTTTCCCGTCTAATCAGATCACCCCCTAAAAACCCTATAAATAGTCCCGTCACTATTGAAGAGGACGACAATTATCGGGCAAAGAGAGATTCTGAGAAAAAAAAAAGGAGAGATCATCGACAGAGAGAGAGAAGACCCTTCAGCGAGCTTACTGAGTACTAGCCGCTCTTCGCCTACCTCCTCTTCTAGAGTTTTGGTAGACGGAGCTGAGTTACTCCCTCTACCTGCCAAGGAGAAGATCCCTCGACGGTCCAGAACGGTCATCTGGTCAACGAAGAACAAGATTCACTCTCCACCGCCACCGAAGAACCCAGCACTAAACAAAGGGGGAATTCAAGATTCAATATTCTCCCTCCCTTGTAACCGGAAGATTAAGCCGGCTGTAATTTTTCATCTGATTCAAGGAAATTTTACTCTAGCCCCCCTTTTCCGCGTCAAACAAGAGATGGCGACTCCGCTGGGGACTCTGTTTGTTACCGACGAACAAGCTGTGGCGCAGGATGATGTTCTCCGTAAGGGGAAGATGGTCGAAACGCTCGTTGTCGAGTTCGACCAGGCGAAGTATGAAGAGTACCTCTCTTCTGGCTCCAAGAGCCCAAAGACCCACGTCTGCCGCAGGGTCTCAACTGAAAAGCTACCCGAAGCCCAATCTGAGGCTCTGCCGGGTGCCGATGCCCACTGTGCCAAGACAAGTTCACGCGCCAACGCCTCCCAGAAGGCCCGCGTGACCTCAGGCACTGCTGTTGCGATCAACCGCGTCGCACAGAACAGACGCGCCAACGCCTCCCAGAAGGCCCGCGTGGTCCCAGGCACCACTGCTGCTGCGATCAACTGCGTCGCGCAGAATACCCGCATCAACGTCTCTCAGGAGACCCGCGTGGTGAACACTCTTGGTTCTGTAAACCAGGAGGTTGTTGGTTTCTCCCCTCCTCCACGACGCAACCGGAATGCTGAGCGTCGACAGAGGAGACGCGCGCGTCAACTCCAAGTCGGAACCGTTGGTTGTCTGACTGGGGGCGGACGCGGCGTACAATCTGATGCCTTGCCCGCACCTCGTCCAGTGCGTGAGATCCGCGTTTGGCGACCCAAACGCGAGACTCCTCAAGTTGAGTCCTCTGAGGACCAACTCATCAAACGCCAGGGTGAAACCTCCGCGTCTTTTCAAACGCAGGAAGTACGCACTCGTAGGCGTGGGGCCCAGCAGCCCGCTCTCTCTCAAGCAACTCTGCCCAAACGCATCAGGCAGCAACGCGAGACTCGCGTGCGCGTCATACAGCCGCGTCATGAGAGCCGCGTCCCTGAAGTCTGCGTCCAGGCTGAACAGCACATGACTGTCTCCCGTCTTCGACGTTGCGAGACCAGTCTCTTTAATCCCCCTCTCATGGATTTGAGGGATTATTTGACAAGGAAAAGAAGTGCCAATCAAGCCACTTCGTCATGCTGCTGTCAACAGCTCATCCATATGCTCTCTGGATGCCATTATGGATCAGGCATGCATCAGCAGTCCTTAATCAGACAGCTGACCCTGATTCCCCCGTCAGCCAAAAGAAGACGCTCCCACAGAAGGAGAACCTTTTCAGATGTTGAATACCCAGAGCTTACTGCAAACATGACTAGCAGAAGCAAGGAAAAACAACCAATGGTCAACTCAGAGGAATCTGACTCTGAGCCGGAAGGGGTGTATCAACACACTCGCACCCGGACGGGGGCCATTCCCCCAATTGACTATAATGCTTTAGCCCGCGACATTAGAATGGGTGATTCTCACTCCGCTGTAGTGGAGTCGCAGGCTTTAAACTCTTCCGTCGAGAAGGAGGCTTCCGCCTACATGGCAGACACTCCTGAGGAGACGGCCAGACGTTTAGAGCAGACGCAGAAGCGCCAGATGGATATAATCGCCTCTCAACAGAGATCCATTGACTCCCTCAAGCATATGCTTGAGAAATTGCTTGAAGAAAGAGCGAGATCTCCTCCTAGACGGCCGAAGGGGAAAGGGAGAAAGGGAGGAAGCCCACCCTCCGAACCTTCCGACGAGACACGACGATCTACCTCGGATGTGTCCAAGCCCTCGTCGCAGGCAAGAAGCGACCAAGACCAGGAGAAGACTCATGCTAAGAGGATGAGTCAATTGGAACGACGCCTCGAGGCCCTTGCCAATCGCAAGGACCTCCAAGAAGCTGGAGTGGTCCGGCCCTATCCGGCTGAGTGGGACTTAGTTCCATACCCTCCTAAGTTCAAGGCTCCAACCCTCCAAGCATTCGACGGGAAAGGGTCACCCAACCAGCACATCTACTACTTCAAATCCCAGACCGGGAATGTAGTAGATAATGACGCCATCCTGGCGCGACTGTTCATCGGCACCCTGAAAGGGTTGGCTTTTGAGTGGTTTATGAAGCTCCCGGAGGGTTCTATCAAGAACTGGGGGGATCTGGAGAAGCTGTTCTTAACACGCTTCTTCGAAGATGACTCCGAAGTCACAATGCCCACCCTTTTAGCTACCAAACAGCGGAGAGGGGAGTCCGTCAAATCTTTCGTGGAAAGATTTCGGAACACGGCACTCCGGTGCCCAAGCGGTATGACCCAGGCCACCCTGGTGGAAACATGCTGCCACAATCTCCAAACCTCACTCCTTGCTCAAATAGGAGTTGCTGAAAGCCGCACCTGGAAGCAGTTAGTCCAACAAGGTGAACAGGCTGAGGAGATTGTTGCCCGTGTCAAGGCAGAGGAAGGCAAGCTGCGGCCGGAAAGGTCGACAAGGCGTGCACCGGCACCAGACACCTCCCTCCAGACGAAGCGGAAGGATAATTTGGCGACGGAGACCAAATCTCCCACCAAACCTCAAACAGGCAGGGCAAGTGGCTCTTCAAGCCAGCCACGCCCCAACAAGCAGTATTCCTTCAAGGAGGAACACGTCGATTCGCTCTTCAAGCTACTCAACAAGAGCAATCGACTGAAGCTCCCTGAAATTAGGCGCCCGGAGGAAGTCGGCAAGACCGACAATCTCAACTACTGCATGTACCACAGGATGTTGGGACATCCTACCAAAAGCTGCTACGTCTTCAAAGACATCCTTCAGGCTTTGATTGACGCGGAGGTGCTCAAGCTCCGACCAGAGCAGAAGAAGGTCACGGCTAATGTAACGTCGGTTCTCCAGTTCGGGAGACAACCCCCAACGCCTGCGGGGGTAACTCCTATTCCAAGGGGAGAATTAAGAGTGGTCAACACAGACCCTCACCAGCAGCAGGAGAAGGACTTGGTAGCCGTCCCTACACCTCAGGGGGAAACCATGTGGGTCCACCCTGACCTCGTCGATGAACAACAATGGACTACTGTAACCAACAGGAAGTCCAAAGGCAAGGCAAAAGCTTCGTCTTGCCATGTGGTATGTGCCTCCTCCCGAGAAGCAGAGGATGATGTTCCCTCACTGACCGACTCAGAAGAGGAAACAATAGTCTTGACCGCAGAACCCAATCAACCGATGACGGGAACTCGTTCGGGTCAACCCTACTTGAAGCAGTACGGCGAAGTGGCGGTAAACCCTCCGCAACCGGCTGCAGAGCCAACTAGGCCCTCCACGAAGCCACCTGTGGAGAAGCAGAAGGAGACTCGATTCTCTCGAGCCCTTCAAAGAGGCATCGCGGAAGGGTCTTCGGCACCTTACCGCTTTGATGTCCTGGCTCAGCTGGCCAACATTCCGGCACGCATTACCTTGTACGAACTTCTTAGACTATCAAAGTCGACCAGGGAAGCTCTGCAAGAAGCTCTGGCAAATGCTGAGGTCTTCATGACCCAGGTGCCGAAGGAGGAAGATGTAGAGGATTGCCTCCACGCTTCCCAGAATGCCCCCTGCATTACCTTCACGGCAGATGATATGCAGGTTAAAGGGAAGCATGATCGACCCCTGTACTTCACAGGTTACATCGGATCATCTGAGGTAAACCGCATTCAGGTAGATCCAGGGTCCGCATTGAGCATCATGCCCCGCCGAGTCATGCAACACCTCGGCATCCCTACCCACCGTCT
This sequence comes from Agave tequilana, assembly GCA_038442645.1. Taxonomy (NCBI): domain Eukaryota; kingdom Viridiplantae; phylum Streptophyta; class Magnoliopsida; order Asparagales; family Asparagaceae; genus Agave; species Agave tequilana. Next base: position 20,435 of record JAVJIF010000111.1, read on the forward strand.
GAGCCCTACACAGACGACCATCTACGGGTTCAATGCCAACGGCACCCGTCCGATGGGGAAGATCAAGCTCAAGTGCCAGATTGGGAGCCTCAAGTCGGAGGTGACGTGCTACGTCATCGATGCCGACACTTCCTACAATCTGCTGCTGGGACGACCATGGATCCACCGCAACTCCATCGTTCCCTCCACTCTTCACCAAGTCATGAAATACATTGACGCGAGTGGGAAGGTGCAAACGTTGGTTGCCGAAAGATATCCGTTTAAGGGGGTCGAGAATTATTTCACGGATTCCCTTTTATATCAGGATCCGGTGGATGAAATCCCGTAACTGGAGGCGCCAGACTCTGGTAATGAGGCTGACACTGAGCCGAGTAAGAAAAGTGCCTGTGGGAGTTAGAACCACTTGTAAAGAGCACTAATAAGCTCGATGTTGATAATACCACCGACGATGCAGGCGGTTGGTATATTAATAAAAGTCTAGACTTTGAATATTTTTCTGCGTGTGCATCCGATTCAATACCGTCGGATACTACTACCGACGTAGACGATGACATCTGGTCGGCAATGGATGCTTTGACATCATTGCATGTACCAGTAAAATCATCTTTCGGGACATACCAGGATAATGGCGATGCGCAGGAATCTATATTCTTGGTTCCGGCAAGACGAAAAGGCCAAAGACCAATACTTTTCGGGCGAATCTCGTCTGAACCGATGCCCCGCGAAGAATCGGAAAGCGAGGAGGAATCCCCTCAGCTCGACCATTATGAATCGAAAGCGCTCAGAATGATGAAGCAAATGGGGTACGATCTAACCAACAAGCCCGGGTTGAACTTCGGCAAAGGAAGGAGGACGCTACTTCGATCCTTTATGCCAAAAGGGAAGGCCCCCGATTATTATCATCGGACGCGCAGGGGGTTGGGCTATGTATCAACTCCAGTCCCATCAGCCTCTGATTCTCGAGAGTCGTCAAGTCACGATTGCTCTTCAGACACGTCATCGTGGGAGTCAGATGTCAGTGTCGGCAACATCTTCAAAGGGCTTTCAGTAAACATGGTTTCAACAGGCCATCTGGAAGATGAAGATGAAGAAATGATCCAACCTGATACAGATCCTTGGATCAAACATTTGAATGCTCTTAGGGATATCCGCTTTGAACAGCGTGAGCCACCCACAGATGACAAGGTTGTTCAGATCAACCTGGGAGATGAGGCCAACCCCAAGCCCATCTTCATAAGTGACGGCCTGTCGCCTCCAGAGAAGAAGGATCTAATATCTCTTGTACAAGAGTATATAGATGTCTTCGCCTGGAACTATGAGGACATGCCAGGGCTTGATCCACAAGTGGCCATGCACCGCCTCAACATCAATTCGGACGTAAAACCTGTCAAACAACAGCAGCGACGGTTCCGTCCCGAAATAATGGAAGCAATTCAATCAGAAGTTAGAAAGCTCATCGATTCTGGCTTCATCCGGGAAGAACAACATCCCGACTGGGTAGCCAACATCGTCCCCGTCGCCAAGAAGAATGGGAAGATCCGGATCTGCATCGACTTCCGTGATCTAAACGAGGCCTGCCCCAAAGACGAATTTCCATTGCCAATCACAGATGTCATGATTGACAATACTTGTGGATTCGAGCGAATGTCCTTTATGGACGGGTTCTCAGGATACAATCAAATCAAGATATATCCCGATGACGAAAAGCATACCTCCTTCAGGACTCCTCTAGGGGTATATTGCTACACCGTCATGCCCTTCGGACTGAAAAATGCAGGGGCAACATACCAAAGGGCCATGAACGTCATTTTCCATCAGCAGATACGCAAAACGGTGGAATGTTATGTCGATGACATCGCGGTGAAAAGTCGCACTAAAGGTGATCACATAGCAGACCTGAAGGTGGTCTTCGACATCATGCGGGCTCATCAATTGAAGATGAACCCCACCAAATCCTTCCTGGGGGTAGCCAGTGGCAAATTTCTAGGATTTGTTGTGACTTCCACAGGAATCCATTTGGATCCAGAGAAAGTCCGCGCTATCCAAGAGATGCAACCCCCTAGAAGCCTCAAGGAGCTCAGGGGATTACAAGGACGATTGGCGTACATCCGCAGGTTCATATCAAACCTTTCCGGGAGATGCCAACCCTTCGCCAAGCTGATGAAAAAGGGTGTTTCATTCATTTGGGACGACGCTTGTCAAAAAGCATTTGAGGAGATCAAACACTACCTCACCCAACCACCAGTTCTTGCAGCTCCGGTGACCGGAAAGCCTTTCTTGGTATATGTTCGAGCAATGGATCATTCCCTGGGAGCTCTACTAGCTCAGAATGATGAACAAGGACGAGAACAGGCAATCTACTATCTGAGTAGAACAATGATCGGAGCCGAACATCGGTACAACCCGATCGAGAAGGAATGTTTGGCACTAGTGTTCGCCATTCAGAAAATGCGACACTATCTGGTAGGCCAGACTATAAATGTCATATCAAAAGTTAATCCTTGGAGGTTACTTATGACAAAGCCTTCTTCACTAAATGGCCGGCTGGCAAAATGGGCCATATTGCTATCACAATATGAGATGCATTTTCTGCCACAAAAGGCTATTAAGGGACAAGCGGTGGCGGACTTCTTAGCTGAACACCCAGATCCCAGGGCAGTCAAACTCTACGAGGATCTCCCAGATGAAGTTGCCGAAGTCTGCCTGACTCAGACGTTGTTCGAAAGTCAAGTATGGCAACTTTTCTTCGACGGTGCATCAAGGACAAGCCCAAAGGGACACGTAGTAGAGGGGGTAGGAGTGGTACTCGTCTTCCCACAAAATTATGTGATTCCCCGAGCTGTCTCACTGACCGAGCCCTGCTCCAACAATGTGGCAGAATACAACGCTCTTTTGATTGGGATGCAATTCGCCGATGAGATTGGCGTTAAAAATCTCGAGGCGTACGGTGATTCTAAACTCATCGTCAGCCAAGTTCGCGGAGAGTATGAGGTCAGACATGAAGATCTAGTACCCTATTACAATGCGACAATCCACATGGCCGAGAGGTTTTCAAGCTTCTACATCGACCATGTACCACGCAGGCAAAATGCGCATGCAGATGCACTTGCATCCCTTGCTGCCTCCTTAGCCCTTCCAGCTGGAGCAATGGAGAAAGTATTCGTCTATAGCCACGACCTGTACTGTCCAAAAATTTCACTCGGAGACTGCCCAGGGTCAACGGGAGATCATCACGACAAGGAAACACTTGAAGTGTCAACCGGTCTAGAGCTTAAAGACTGGCGATTCCCCTACATCGACTATGTCTTATACGGCATCTTGCCTGAAGACGCCAGGGAGGCGGCTGCCATCCGAAGGAAAGCCCCCAAATTCTACTATAATGCGATTTCGCGAACATTGTATCGTCGATCGCATGACGGGATCCTGCTCCGATGCCTCTCATCAAAAGACGCCCAAGGAGTATTGAAAGAAGCCCACAATGGTACTTGTGGAGCTCATCAACCTGGCCCAAAATTGGCACATCGACTCCAAAGGTTGGGTTACTATTGGCCTAAGATGATCGCCGATGCTGTCGCTTATGCTAAGAGATGTCACGCCTGCCAAATACACGGCGATTTCATCCATCAAGCACCAGGGTACCTCCACTCTACGACCTCTACTTGGCCGTTTGAAATGTGGGGGATGGACGTGGTTGGCCCTATCAGCCCACCATCATCGAAAGGACATCGGTTCATTCTAGCGATAACCGATTACTTCTCAAAGTGGGCCGAAGCTATCCCTTTGAAAGAGGTAAAATCTTCTAACGTGATCAAGTTCGTGAAACATCACGTTATTTACCGCTTCAGTGTACCTCGGCGTATCATCCATGACAATGGACCCCAGTTCATCAGCCAGGCTTTCCAGAGATTCTGCGCGAAGTTCAGAATCCAGAGTGTGTCCTCAACGGCATACTATCCTGCTGCTAACGGTCTTGCAGAAGCCTTCAATAAGACTATTGGCAAGCTTCTTAAAAAGTTCGTCTCGAAAAGTCAACGAGATTGGGACGACAAGTTGGGTGAATGCTTATGGGCCTACCGCACAACGGTGCGAACCCCAACTAAAGCCACGCCATTTCCTTGGTATACGAATGCGAAGCCGTCCTTCCACTGGAAATTCAAATTCCCTCTCTACGCGTCGCCTTGACAGCGAAAATGACAACTGAGGAGAAGCATCAGCAGCGACTCCAGGAGTTGGAAGCCTTAGACGACAAGCGTTTGCAGGCCCAACAACAAATCGAGCTTTACCAAGCTCGTATCACCAGAGCCTTCAACAAGAAAGTTAAAATGCGAACTTTCAAGAAAGGCGACCTGTCTTAGCCGTCCGAAGACCTATGGTCATGACGCACAAGACAAAAGGAAAATTTCAACCCAAATGGGAAGGACCATTTGTGGTAGAGTCAGTCTACTCAAATGGGTCATATCGCCTCATAACTTCAAATGGCGATACACTCATGATGCCGATCAATGGCAAATTCTTGAAGAAGTACTATCCTTAATAGTACTCTTCCTCCGATCAAGTTAAAAGTACACCTCTGATCAAACATCCGACGCCCTCGACGGCTAAGGATAGAGGAAAATGTTGGCCTTTAAGCCCGACATAAGTCTTCGACAACTCATCATGCTGAGGGGAATAGCATGGCTAGCCCAACTCAAACGGTAGTTGGTAAAGGCATGTCAAACCCGTTGACAGCTGAGGATTTGCTAAAATCCTAAGGGACACGTTCCCATTTGATCCGACGCCCTCGACGGCTAAGGATAGGGGAAAATGTTGGCCTTTAAGCCCAACATAAGTCTTCGACAACTCATCATGCTGAGGGGAATAGCATGGCTAGCCCAACTCAAACGGTAGTTGGTAAAGGCATGTCAAACCCGTTGATAGCTGAGGGTTTGCTAAAAATCCTAAGTGGACTCGAGTCCACTCTTTCCTCTAAAATCCCTTACCAATTCTCGTCCATAGAATGGTAGGACCACAAATGCAATCATTACTACGTTAACACTATACCTCTGGTAATGAATACTCTTTGTCGAGTATAAACTTTGCTTGTTAACTCTGCATAGAGTAACAAACTCTCAAATTTGCCAAGTTAACACTATACCTCTGGCATTTCAAATTCCACTTGTCAATTCTCATCAATAGAATGACAGGTCCTCAAATTGCTCTTATCACGAGCCAATTCTTGTCAAGTTAACATTACACCTCTGATAAACTACTGTTTAAGTTAACATTACACCTCTAAGCAGTACATCGAGTGCCTGTCAAGTTAATATCACACCTCTGATAGTCACCTTTCTTCAGACTTCCGTATCGAAGCTGAAATGGACGATGCCAAGTTAACACTACACTTCTAGCATCCGAGTCATCGCTAAGTTCAACAATACACCTATGGCCATGACCTTTCCTCGACTTCTTCGTCTAAGTCGAGATGACCAATGCTAAGTTAACATCACACCTCTAGCATTACCTCACTGTTAAGTTAAACATTACACCTATGACAGTGACATTCTGAGTTAAGTTAATATCACACCTCTGACTCACATCCTTGTCGAGTTAACACCACACTTCTGACAAGACTATTTCAACCCGTTAAGTTAATATCACACCTCTAACGGTAAAAATTTTACTAGATTCCTCGCGGGTCTAGTTTCACTTGTTATTCTCTTCAACAGAATAACAGGTCCACCTAAAGACATTATTAGGTTAACATTACACCGCTGACAATGTTTTATCAAATTCCCCAGCTGACCTTGAATCAAGTCAATCCCAGACACTTGACAAAAGTTCACCTTCTCTGGGAGTACGCATTCCCCCTGTCACTTTCTTTTACAAAGTGGCAGGTCCACCAAAAATCATCCCATCCCTGTCAAGTTAATATTACACCTCTGACAGTATTATGAAAGTTCCTGAAATAGGAACTTTCCTTACAACTTTTGACTTATTAAGATTACCATCATGATTTTAATAAAGTCAGGAGATTCATTGCTTCTACGTGTCTAACTGAAGATAAAAAAAAATTTCTTTCAAGACAATGAAGAGGCAAAAAGAAAAGTGTCACTTTTATTCATATCCAAACACATGAAAGTGATACAAAACGCTCTCTTATACAATAAGATTGAGTGTTACAATTAAGGAGTACAAAGAAGTCCCTCTCTCTCTCTCTGAGGCCGTACTCACTCCTTGAAGCCGCATCTGATCCTAAGTGCATGATGTCTGGAGAAGTGCCAAATTGTGGCGACTGTTGGAACCGATTGCACTTTGATGCACGACGCCAACTTCGAAAGCGCCCTAGCTGACTAAGCCAGGAGCAATGGTGTTCTTGAGGTCCGGTGGCAACAGAAGAGCCTGCAACCCTTCGTTCAAGAGTTGATCTTTCCCCCGCAGGCCATCCAAAGGACATGGACTGTCCTTGATGTCACTTCTGGGATGGGAGAGGAAGAGGATCCTCTCCGCCACCACAACCGCCGGAACCTCATCGCCGTCATGCATACCCTGACCATCTCTTGCCATCAGGCAAGAGTGGTGCAGGAGATCTGAAGAGACCTTGGCGAGATTTGGGTCCTCGTCAGAGATATAATTTACTCTCTTACAAACGACGAGGACCATAATTTACTCTCTTACAAACGAACATTGAGCAAGTTCGCCAGCCGATATATTCTTTCCGGGGACCAGCGAACCTGCAAAGAACAAATAAGAGAATCAGAAAATCTGGAACTTAGTATACTTTAACAAAAGAAAACTAAGTGACAGACGCGGCAGTCATTGAAGACTTCAGACGCGGGAACAACCCGCACGGTCAAACCACCGCGTCGGCAGAAATAGACGCGAGTCAAAACTGTGCCACGCACAGGATTCAAACGCAGCCTCAGTTTGCACCCGCGCTTAATGCACAAGACGCGAAAAACTTCAGAACGCCGAAAATTGCCATCTCTCTGTTGGGTGAACAGGAGTTGCAAGATTCAGGTCTGAAACGCGCCAAGGCAATAGCCATGAGCAAAGCCAGCGTCAAGAGCCCGCGTTCAGAAAAGTTCAAGTCACCAGCACAAATTCCAGAATAGGAATGCACCAGGATTTCATTCAGATGGCTATGCCAAAATACAGGCTATGGACATCATCGGGGTGACATACCAGCAGAAACCTCTGTCCAGAGTTGGCCTCTCTGCATCCAAACGCGGGCGCACAAGATGATCCAAGAGGCTTTTCCTCCTGAAGAGACCAGACAGAAGCCTGAGAGCTTTGGGTCATCTTCATCCACAAAGTCACCATCCCCCATGGAGACGGACCTCTGTCAGAAACTCTAAAGAAGGCGAGACTTCTCTCGGAGCAAAACAAATGAAAACAGTCTAAGTTGGATTGTTGAAGAGGGAGAAGGTGCACTCTATTTATAGGCAGTCCCTAATAACTGTCATTAATGGGGCATCAATCGGAACCGTCGCGCACAACTGTCAAAGCCCAATCAAAAAACAGACGCGTGGAACGCTGCTTTGGAAACCGTCGAAGTGCGCCGGTTTTCAACCGCCAGCGTCGGTTCTGCATGCAAGAGCATTAACGCCTAAATCCATTGAGAGGCCGACGCGTGGACAACTGCCTTGGGAAGCAACGGATGACCCGGAACCCCAATCGACAGTGAAAACTTGACGTTCAAAGATCTCCTAAACTCTTTTAAGTCAGGTTGCATTAAACGCAGATGGGAAAGCCGCGTCCCTTCAGCAGACAAGGCTGCGTCTCTTGCGCTTGCCCGATCTGCGCAAAACATATTTGCGTTATTCAAAGCCGCGTCTCACCTTGAGATTGACGCTGCGTCTCACTCCATGGACCGACGACCGCGTCTCACTTTATGGATCAATGCTGCGTCTCATCAAGAAGACCGCGTATCAATCTGTGATTGACGCTGCGTCTCATCAAAAGGACTTAGTGAAATCTAAGTTCCTGTGGACTGACGACCGCGTCTCACTCTATGGATTGACGCTGCATCTCATCAAGAAGACCGCGTATCAATCTGAGATTGACGCTGCGTCTCATCAAAAGGACTTAGTGAAATCTAAGTTCCTGTGGACTGACGGCCGCGTCTCACTTTATGGATCAATGCCGCGTCTCATTAAGAAGACTCAGAGTCAAGGCCGCGTTTCATTAACAGAACTTAGTCTTACCTAAGTTTAATATTCACAGCCAGTTACCAAGGAGTTGGATTCGCCTACAGCTGAGCAAAGAAGATGGAGCAAAATTTTTCAAACTTTTATTATAAACAGTAAAAGTGGATACAAACACTCTAAACAGAGTGTCCTCTTCTTTACAAAAAAGGGGAAAAGAAAAGAAGGCTAAACGTCCTGGTTCGCCAAGGTACGGATTTGTTCCCTAAGGCGGTGAATCTCGTGTTGGCGCGTCCTTTCAGCTTCCATAATAGCCCGGTCCCGCAGCTCCTCTTCGGATAAGAAATTTCTTGCGGCCAGCTGCGTTCGCAGAGATTCCACCCTGGAAGAATGTAGAGACAGACTCTCTTCAGCTCGCGCCTTAGCAGTTTGTTGCTCCTCTAGCTGCTTTTTGATGGTAGCAAGCTTTTCCTCATTGAGCGCAAGCACAACTTCTGCCTTGGAAATGGTGTCCCGAGCCCTGATGATGACTTGCTCTGTGCTCTGCATGACAAGCTCGGATTCCCTTGAATCGCCAGCTAGTTTCTGACATTCAGCCTGGGAATATTCGAGGTTGCGGATCTCTGCAGCGATTTGTGCCTCCGCTTCATGTCGCTCTCGTTCTTGAGCAGTTAGGAGCCTAGTTAGGGTGGCCTGGGCCTCACTAAAAGAGCCAGCATCTTCCAAAGACTCCAGCTCCTGCAGGTAGTCTCCCAGTTGCTCTACCACCCGCAGACACGCCTTAGCAAGTGAAGGGCCTCCGGTTAATTCGACGTTCACGGCCAGATTTTTAAGGAGCGTCTGAAAAAATTGGAACGATCTGTTTCCACGTAAGATGAGATCAATACATGATCCCATCGAAGCGAAGAATTGCTGCACCATCTGACGTGCCAGTTCCCCCATGTCTTCACCACCTAGGAAGCTTCCCGACCCCTTTTCTGTCACAGGATAGGGGATATAAGGCGGATCTTCTCGCACAAGAGTCGTGCTGGCCGTCGAGACGGCAAGAGCTAGACCGGCCGCTGACGCTTCCGGAGGTACTACCTCTGCAGGAGCCTCCACGACCAATGAGGGAGTAGTAAGCACGACCTCCTCAGAAACTCCACCGAGACTTGAGCTGTATGGCCTTCTGGAAGGGTACCAACCATCGGACTCTCCACCTGAGCCCCCTCAGTCCTCTCTGCAAGTTATCGCAGCGTCAGCCACAATGATGAAAAAGCGAAACATTTAAAACGTCAGAGCTGCCTTACCAAGTTGGAGGTCCAGAGGTGTCGAATCCTGCGGGGTAGAATTCTCCCTGGCTTCAGCAGTAATCTCCTCGCCCGGCAGAGTGAGAGCCTCCTCAGCCTCAGTGGTTGCTTCCTCTTCTGGCAGAGTGGAAGGCTCCCCAGTTTCAACAGCTGCCCCCTTTGAGGGTATCTCAGCAGCCGAGACCTCAATCCCCTTGGGCCGGGTCAACTCTATCACCATCTCCTCAATATGCGAGGAGGTTGTAGCCTCAGCATCTTCGGCCGACCCTGCAACATAAGAGAAGAATGTTAGAACATCCTCTTCAAATATGTAAAGAGAAAATTAGACAGAAGATGGAAAGAATACCTTCAGTAGGGATAATCGCCAGCGATGGTGCAGTCGATGGCTCACCCTCATATTGTTCCTCCTCCGAGATGTGGAAGAATTTGCTCTGATCAGGAAGAGCGGGTTCATCGCCATAGTCGAGCTCGTCTTCAAAGGCGCTTTCCCCCGATAACGAAGAAGACGACAGCGCAACGTGAGGAAGCTCCGCAATAGGAGCCTTGCCTCCGATCACCCCAGTGGTAGGACTAGGGTCAACTGCCCTAGGACTAGAAATGAAGACGCTAGGAGACCCCGGCTGCCGTGCCTCACCTCTCCCTTCATGAGCAGAAGGAAGCTCGGGCTGAGCTGAGAATCCCGGAATCTCAACATCCTCTTCACCCATTATGTCGACCTCAAGCCGCTCATCATCATCACCAGCGGTGAGTTCGTCAACAAGCTCCCCCTCCTCCACGGTCCTGCGGTGTGACCTAGGGGCACGGACTAGGGTGGGGAAATCTTCATCTTCCGACGGTTCCTCAACTCTAACAGGGACGTCTTCAGGAGGAGCCTCAACTCCAGCAGAGATGTCTCCGGATTGAGAGACTTCAGCCGTTAAGTCCCTCCGAGCCTTCTTTGGGGCAGGCTCAGCAATAGAAGCAGAGCGTCGACGACGCTTGCTCGCCAACTGCTTAGACCTCCTTGCCCGCGGCTCCTCCCTCGTGGCTGGTGGCTCCGCCCTTGTCACTGGTGGCTCTGCCCTTACCGGTCGCGGCTCCGCCCTCACTGCTGGGGGCTCCCTCCTCGATCTTCGCCCGACCTCCTTTTGGGCCTTCAGGTACTGTTCTACGAGTTTCATCGGTTTACTAGAATCAGTCCTTGCCTCGAGACTTGCATTGATGCTCTCAATGCATGAAGACGCCGGAAAAAAGTCTGGCGTTTGGATGGCTTGGGAGTACCAAGTACAGAAGCTGAAACTCGTACGACACTTGGGCCCCTCGAGAGGTAGACGGAAAGATACTCCCGTCCCTCCAGCCACACTATAGTACCAGGCCCGAGCACCCTCGAACAGGTTCCCTTCGAAGGCGAGTCTAGCATTGGGGTTCCCGACATAGAGCTGATCATAGCCGAACTGTCGAGCGAAGCGACTCGGCATGTACGGCTCAATGGTACACACTGGCGGAGCCAGGGGGTGGCACAGGGTGGCACGTGCCCCCCCGGGCCCGCCAAAAATAAGGGCCTAGTATTATTAACTCAGGCACAAAAAAAAAAAAAAAACCCTTAGCTGAAGCCTAAAAGCCTCTCCTATTTTTTGCTCTCGCCGCTCGTTCTCGCTTGAAAATTGAAATCCAGGTTCCAGTCTCGCCGCTCGTTCTCGCTTGAAAATTGAAATCCAGGCTCCAGGGCTAGGGTTTCTGATCTCACTCGTGGCTTTTGCACTGGTGAAAGACTCGAAGTTCTTCCCCAAATCTCCAATTAAGGTAAAAATTTTCATTCTCTCAATTGTTCTTTTTATGCTTTTTGAGGTCAAGTCTGATTCTTGATTATCAAGGAAATTTTGGGATTCTTTCCTTGAGCTTGTTTCTTCATTCTGTGTCAAACATGATATCGAGGTCCCTAACATGGATGATATGTTTATACCCACAGGGAGATCACGCCGCAATGCTCAGAACTTTACCAACATGTATCATTATCGGTGTGACTTATTTTATGCAGTTATAGATTTGCAGGTTCAAGAGCTAAACAATCGCTTTACTGAGGCGAACACTGAGTTACTTCTTTGTGTAGCATGCTTAAATCCTAGTAATTCTTTTGCTGCATTTAATAAGGAGAAGTTACTTCGTCTTGCTGAGTTTTATCTTAATGATTTCTCAACAACTGAGATCATGGCTCTTGATGATCAACTTGATACATTCATTCATGATATGTGATCAAAAAGTGAATTTCTTCAACTAAAAGGGATTGCAGGTCTTACACTGAAGATGGTAGAGATGAAAAAAGATGTGGTATATCATTTTGTCTATAAACTTGTGAAGTTTGCATTGATTTTACCTGTGGCAACTGCAAATGTTGAGAGAGTATTTTCTGCTATGAATATTGTGAAATCTAAACTGCGCAACCGCATGGGAGATCAGTGGACGAATGATTGTTTGGTAACATATATCGAATCTGATGTATTTGATACTATTAGTAATGATGTAATCATGGAACGGTTTCAAAATATGTCAAAGCGTCGAGACAGTTTGTAAGGTATTATCGTTAGTTTATTTCACTTTTGTTTTAGGTGATTGGATTTTGTTTTCTTAATATGTAAGGAGTTTGATTTGCAAGATGTACTTTTAGAGTTGGATATACAGTTTCATACTGTAACAATCACTTTTATGCAATAGAATATTGGTTGAGAGATTTAAGTTTGAGACCCCTTCCTTTCTACTAGTATTTTAGAAAGAAATTCATTATTATTTAGTATTAAATATCCTTACAATTTTGATATTATTGCATGTTATTTTATGCCCCCCCCCAACTTTGAAATCCTGGCTACGCCACTGATGGTACATGACGTCCCTTGCCGGAAAAGCACATATCCGGGCCGGATATTTAGCAACCACCAGAAGGCTCCCGCGGATAACCTCGTGAAGTCATCTGGGCCAACAGAATCAACAAGTAGATCCCCGAAGATGCATCAGGGATCTGGAGGAGGCAGCGATTGAGCTGGTAGTTTGCAGGGTCTGAAAGGCACTTCCGGACGTAATATATATAAGGATCACGCCATTTTGAACCCTCCAACCGCTGTACAAAAGGGACAGAACTCTCCCTCCAACGCGCCGCCGTCATCAAAGAAGGGCAATGCATCACGTACCAAGCAATAAGGTACGTGTAAGGCAGCTCGACACGAGGGTTGGGACGCTTCACCGTCGGACTCCCCTCTGAGTCAACATACGGCTTTCCCTCGGAGTCTGCAGTTTTTGGTGGCTCGCAGAAACTCTTAGTGAGCGCCCGCAGCCCGCTCTGAATACCAGCCGCCACGGCCGGGAGAAGGGCTATGGGGTTACCATGAGCCAGGAGCACCGCCGGGTACACCACGTCAGCAACAATGACTTCATGCGGCAGCGTGGGCACCACACAGCGCTTCAGCCACAGCATCAGAAAGCCCGCCAACAGCGCCCGATCGGAGATAGGGGTCCGGGCTTGATGGTGAAAGCTCTCAAAAACCAAGTCAGGGTCAAAACCGTCCTCATTCGACTCCGTGGTGTAGAAACTGTCAGGAGCCTGGTCGATCCTGTCTTCAATCTCCCTATCAGAGCTGGGATCCAATTGGGTTATCCGATGGTCTTTGGTGTTGACATTATTGAACAAGTAACTGGCCCAAGACAGTTGCTTGACTCCCTGCGACCGCCATTTGGTTATCTGGCCGCAAATGTGGAAGTGACATAGCACTTCCCAGTAGGTCTCATATATGAGGGGAAACTCCTCCTTCACATAGCGAAGCTCCACAGCGGTCGGGACATATTCCTCATAGGGAATATCCCCTGTCGACAGCCCCGAGACCTCGTGCAGCTCGTGCAGAGCAAGGCCCATCTCCCCGACCGGAGTGAAGAACGTCCCCGTCGAAGGATTATAACGCTCTAGAATCCCGAAGAAGTTCTGAGAGCTTTGAGGGATCCCCCACTGCACGGCCCTGACTGCCGAGTACAGTCCCACGCGCTTTAGCAGACCCCCGAGCTCGGTAAGGACAAAGCCGACCATCCTGCCCCACCAATAGTTCTCCGTGGAACGGACCCACCCCGGCGCACGGAACCCAACCGGGTAGTCACCCTCCGCCTCCATGAAGGCGTTGAGGAAGGTAGTGCCAAGTTGTGGTATCTCCCCAGCTGGAACCTCAGTCCTGCGCGACCCAGGGAAAAGGCCGATAACTGACCTGTCATGGCTATCATGACGGTATACTTTGTGGGAGCCCAAATCACCGAGAGTGATCTCGGGAACATATCGAGCAAGGTCCCATTCCATCTTCCGAGGGACGGACATATGCTGGAAGTAGGACAGCGGGAACATCCTCTCCATGTCCGGAAGAAAGAATCTTCCACCCTTTATTTGACGGAGCCATTGCAAGTTCCGTCATACACGCTATGGCCGCCCTCGTGGATACGATCTCCGAAGAAGAAGGCAGGCTTCTCCAGCTTGATGCCAGCATCTGTTGCGAATGCTGCATCAGTCATAAACACACGAAGAGTTCTCATGTCAACATTTGAGAGCCTCTCTCTGCGATCCGGTGACTTGTCAGCAGTCACAGGAACAGTCCTTTGTAATACAAAAGTCAAATCCCGGTCAGCACCACCTACATGACCAAAGTGGCACTTCTTGGCGAGTGAAGCGACAGGGCGTGGCGCTGCAAAATGAAAAAGACACTTAGTTAGATACTCTATCAAAAGCAAAAGAAAAGAAAAAAAAATGCTAAGTGTTCATAATCCGAACGCAGAAGAGGCACTGGACGCAGGAATTATCAAATCCGCGTCCAGACCTGCGTATCCACGCAGAAGAGGCACTGGACGCAGGAATTATCAAATCCGCGTCCAGACCTGCAGGATCGGCGTCTCCACAACATTCTCCTTGATGTCACTTCTGGGGTGCGAAAAGAAGGGAGTTATCCACCTTAACCCTTCCACCACCATAATCGCCAGAAGTTAAGGAGGGTAACTCCCTTCCTTTCACATCCCCAGATGTCAAAGTGCTTGGACTCGGGTACCAGATTTATCAAAATCAACAGCTGATGAAACAGAACGCAAGGATCAAATCCGCGTTCTGTAAACTAAGTCCGCGTCTGAACCCTTCACAAATAGAAAATATTCTAAGTGAAGAATCTGAAGCGCAGGACTCAAGGGCGCGAGGGTCCAAACCCGCGCCTCGGTTATCAACCCAAAGACTGCGTCTGGGAATCAACACGATTTAAAATTCGCGTGTTAAGGGTTCTTAAAAGTTCTTTGAACTTTCTTTAATGGCGAAACTTCCGCCTAAAAGGCCTTTACCTTGGAGACCTGGGAGAACGACGTCCTGTGCAGAGGAGGAGCTGCCCCTCTGGGCCTCGGCAATGGTCGCCTTGGAGGACGACACGGTCGGCTTGGCCTTGGGTGCCATTGGTGATCAGAGGTCAATGAAGAAGATGAGCAGTAATGGAGAAGAAGAACTCTCTTAAATCTCTGAGTAAGCGCGTTCGGAGAAGAAGACAAATCTCTCTAACTGTGGTCTTTTATAGGCACAAAGATTCGCGAAGATACGCGGCGTCTGGCCCGATAGACGCTGCAGCGAGTCGCCACATGACGCGTGTAACCAGATCATTTCTGAACAGAGAAGATCATGCGTCGTGACCCCGCCGCGAGTCATCATTCGACACGTAGAGCAGTTCATTTAATGAACCGGGAAATCCGCGCGCCTAACGGAGAAAACCTCTCCGGTTCCCCAGGCCAGCTGACGGCGTAATCATGACATGGCACAGATTCGCGCCCAAAGAACGCGCCTCTCCGATGGACATGCCCCGTCAGCATCACCATAAATGCACCCAGCAAGTCGCGTTGTGTCCAGAAAATCGCGTCTGCATCCAAAAGACGCGTCTCTCCAAAATTCGCGTCCTCCCAAGCAGGCTAAACATCGCGTCTACCTCATGGAATATTAGTCGCGTTCCTTTCACCAAAAAAAGACGCACCCCATGGCAGTCGCGTCTTTAAGGCAGTCTCTGCTTTTCAAAAAAGAACCTGCGTTCGACTTCTGCAAATCAGTTCAACAGTACACTGGCACAAGCAGAAGGCCAACCACTCCTGGTCAAAAGCGCACTCGTGACAGACTAAAAGCAATCGGGGAGGTTTAGACTGTGTATCTAGACACTCAATACGATCAACTCTGATGGCTTCAAAGAGTTCAACAGTACACTCACGAAGACCAACTCCAGATAAGATTAAACCCGGAGCATCAATAGTCTAGTCACGAAGGCGAACTCAGCTAGAGTCCAAAGTATTTCGAAATCCGTCCCAGTTAACTGCGGAATATCGAAAACTTTGGAGGGGTCCTGTAGGCTGTCTAAAAATCACCAAGACAAGCCACCAAAACGCAGAGATCCAAGATCCAGGCGCAAGGCTAAATGTGACAATCAAGACGCGAGAGATAACCCGCGTCTCAGCATCAAGGCGCGTTGGCTCAACGCCCGCGTCTCAGCATCAAGGCGCGTTGGCTCAACGCCCGCGTCTCAGCATCAAGGCGCGTTGGCTCAACGCCCGCGTCTCAGCATCAAGGCGCGTTGGCTCAACGCCCGCGTCTCAGCAACAAGGTGCCCCCACCTTGGTTGTAACCACCCTGATTATGGCGCCATCCACCGCCCATGTAGCGGGGAAGTTGGCCCTCATCGTGGAGCACTTTAGGGGGCACGATCACCCCCTAAAAACCCTATAAATAGTCCCGTCACTATTGAAGAGGACGACAATTATCGGGCAAAGGAGAGATTCTGAGAAAAAAAAAAAGGAGAGATCATCGACAGAGAGAGAGAAGACCCTTCAGCGAGCTTACTGAGTACTGGCCGCTCTTCGCCTACCTCCTCTTCTAGAGTTTTGGTAGACGGAGCTGAGTTACTCCCTCTACCTGCCAAGGAGAAGATCCCTCGACGGTCCAGAACGGTCATCTGGTCAACGGAGAACAAGATTCACTCTCCACCGCCACCGAAGAACCCAGCACTAAACAAAGGGGGAATTCAAGATTCAATATTCTCCCTCCCTTGTAACCGGAAGATTAAGCCGGCTGTAATTTTTTATCTGATTCAAGGAAATTTTACTCCAGCCCCCCTTTTTCGCGTCAAACAACCGCCAGGTAGACCAGTGTGCATGACGTGCACAGACATGGCTCGAACGACCATGGCAAAGGAACAATCGACCGACACGATTGACCGACTAACATGAGCCAACTCTTGGTTGGTCCCGGTCGACTGGGCCAGTAAACCGAGGACAAGGGTTGGTCGACCAGCCGGTCGACCAACAGACACATTCTGTTCTCCTTACAGGATTCAGACTACTTTTCTATTTGGGATCGAATCCAATCAGAGTTTCCTAAATCTCTGGGATTCTCTGTCTATAAATATGGGTCAGAGCCTTCATGAATTGTACCCCACTGAAAATATCCCTTGGAAATTCCTTGAAGTAAGGAACAAGTTGTAATTGATTGTTGAATCAAAAAAATCTCTCTTTCTCCCTTGCCCCGAGGACGTAGGCAAATTGTCGAACCTCATTAAATATTATGTTAGCTTGTTTTTCTCTCTTGTTTCTCTGTTATTTTCGTGTGGGTACTTCTCCGGCGCGTCTATCTCTATTGACGGATTCCTCATTAGTTGTTGCCTCGCACGCACCAGAAAATAGAAAAAGAAGCTCCATCTTGATTCCTGAAAAGTAACTAGTGAATGAGTAGGACTAAAATGTAATGTGATGTATGACTAGGGTTTAGTAAAATATGATTATCGATGGTGACAGGTTGGGCCAAATACCTCTTCAAAGAGTAGGCGCTGATACCTTGTGATTGGTAGTCAAAAGTGCATTTTTTATCATCATATTTACCATCACATTTTCATATTTATTCATTTAATTCTGCACATTTATTAATAATTTGTAATTTAATATGTGCAGGCCTCAAATTATCAAGTTAATAAAGAATAAAGCTTAAAGAGCCCAAAAGCCCAGATCCAAGCCCATGTTTGAAGCCCAGGTGAAGAAGCGCAAATACAAAGATTCAAAATGCAAATACAAGGGCTAAAAGTTGCAAATATCAGAAATTAGGGAAGGATAGACTTCTATCCAACCCTAAACACCTGCAAGATAAGGATAAAAGGCCAAGATTAAGAGGAATTTCGTAGAGAGAAGATTTGAAGAAATCTGGATTAAGGGTAACTTGATTACCAAGTTATCTCGAAAATCCAGATTTAAAGGCCAGGATCTCACTTCTGGAAGCAGGCACCCATTTGGACGGACCAGGAGAGGCCACGCGCCGAAGCGCGTGGCCAGAAGACACCAAAGTGCCGCGGAAACGCGGCAAAAGCCGCGCATCCGCGGCAGTTTGGATAGAGATGGGTACCAGATTTCGTTGGCACTTCTATCCGGGACTCCTCTACATTCTGCACTATAAATATCCGTGCAGTCGCAACAGGGAGGGGCATGCAGAGACGATTAGGGTTTTCTTTAGCCACTTTTATTAAAGTTGTAATTTTTATTTCATGCTCGTTGTGGAGAAGAAGGAGACGATTGTGTAACCAGATTCATCGAAATAAAAAGGTCACTCTTTTGTTCTCTTTTAATTTCTGCACTTTATTTCTTTTTGTCATCTCTCGTGTTTTAATCTTCGATCTCTTCTTGTTTTCGTTTTTCTTTCTTTTGCAATCTCTCTCATAAAAATAAAAAAATAAATATTGAAAAGATAAAAATAATTTTGAAGAACTAATCATCTTAGTGGTTTGCTGATTTTCTTCAGCAAACCACTAAGATGATTAGTTCTTCATAATTATTTTTATCTTTTCAATATTTATTTTTTTATTTTTATGAGAGAGATTGCAAAAGAAAGAAAAACGAAAACAAGAAGAGATCGAAGATTAAAACACGAGAGATGACAAAAAGAAATAAAGTGCAGAAATTAAAAGAGAACAAAAGAGTGACCTTTTATTTCGATGAATCTGGTTACACAATCGTCTCCTTCTTCTCCACAACGAGCATGAAATAAAAATTACAACTTTAATAAAAGTGGCTAAAGAAAACCCGAATCGTCTCTGCATGCCCCTCCCTGTTGCGACTGCACGGATATTTATAGTGCAGAATGTAGAGGAGTCCCGGATAGAAGTGCCAACGAAATCTGGTACCCATCTCTATCCAAACTGCCGCGGATGCGCGGCTTTTGCCGCGTTTCCGCGGCACTTTGGTGTCTTCTGGCCACGCGCTTCGGCGCGTGGCCTCTCCTGGTCCGTCCAAATGGGTGCCTGCTTCCAGAAGTGAGATCCTGGCCTTTAAATCTGGATTTTCGAGATAACTTGGTAATCAAGTTACCCTTAATCCAGATTTCTTCAAATCTTCTCTCTACGAAATTCCTCTTAATCTTGGCCTTTTATCCTTATCTTGCAGGTGTTTAGGGTGGATAGAAGTCTATCCTTCCCTAATTTCTGATATTTGCAACTTTTAGCCCTTGTATTTGCATTTTGAATCTTTGTATTTGCGCTTCTTCACCTGGGCTTCAAACATGGGCTTGGATCTGGGCTTTTGGGCTCTTTAAGCTTTATTCTTTATTAACTTGATAATTTGAGGCCTGCACATATTAAATTACAAATTATTAATAAATGTGCAGAATTAAATGAATAAATATGAAAATGTGATGGTAAATATGATGATAAAAAATGCACTTTTGACTACCAATCACACCCCCACACTTATCTTTTGCTCGTCCTCGAGTAAAAACAAAGAAAAAGAAAAAGAAATGAAAAGTTAATCTAACCTAACTCACTTTCGTAGGAATCACGATTGCACTTAGCACGTGCAACAAGCCGTTAAACCCCTAGGTTACCCTAGAGGACGAGTGTTGTCTCGTGAGGGTTTTCAGCGGATTGCACCCACAAAATCCATAAAAAGGAAAATATTTGAATTATATTTGAAGAGACTAAGTAGTCTATAAGTTTTAGGATCCTCAATTTTATTCATTCTTCAAACCTAGTCTTTATAAAGTCAATTGTTATTCATTTTAGGTAAGGATTAAAATTGAATTTCTAATATAGTCTTTTTCGTTACCAAAAGTCATACGCACCCTTGTGAGTCTAGGAATTCCTTAACTTGGACTCTCATGCCTCTTTATTATTTTTATAATATCATCTAATTTTCTTTCGTGTAAGTATCAAGGCTTCTTGAGGCCCTCATACATAACTAATTGACTATTAGATGTGTTAATATATATATTTTATTTTTTTTTTTTTTGGCATGTATAACTCATCTAATTTTCTTTCGTATAAGTATCAAGGCTTCTTGAGGCCCTCATACCTAACTAATTGATTATTAGATGTGTTAATACATATATTATATTTCTTAGTTTTCTTAGGCTTTCTAATCCACCCATGTAACGAACTTAAAGTCGATGACTCCCAAACCGGTTGGCTTTAGGGCACCAGGTGAGAAAACACCCCGCGGACTCAAATTCGAGTGAACTAGGCCCCAAAACTAAGAACTTTATTTTATTTACTCACCTTTAGGCATGAATACTTATGCTTCTTGAGGCACATGTATCAGCTTAATTGGTGATTTTTTTTTTTTTTATATGAGGCACAAGGTCTTTGTCTTAGAATTCTAGATATGCATTTGGTATGCACATTTCATTAAGGTAAAAATCAAGACTAATTATTTATTCAATTTCTCTCCTATACCTAAAATTTAAACAATTTATTTATTTTGACCAAGTTTTTAGAAATCCTAATCATGATTTTTCTAATCCTTAAAACTAACTTAGATTTCTTTCCAAAAAATAAGTCAAAATACTGTCCTTTTTATAAAAAAAATTTTATATATTTTTTTTATTTATTTTTTTTTATTTTTTTTTTTTAATTTTATATACCCTTCCCCCACACTTATTTCATGCATTGTCCCTAATGTATGAACGAAATGTATGCATGCATGAACTGGCAGAACGATACAATTACCGATACAGTGGGTCGGAAAGACCCATGGCCACATTATCTTCCGGTACCGACTCCAAAAATATCTTAAGACGTTGACCATTTACCTTGAATGCATTGCCATTTTTGGGATCGTAGATCTCTATGGCTCCGTGTGGAAACACCGTCTTAACAATGAATGGTCCTGTCCATCTTGACTTCAATTTGCCGGGAAAGAGATGAAGTCTAGAGCTGTAGAGTAAGACTTTTTGTCCTTGGACAAAAGTTTTTCTCATGATGAATTTATCGTGAAAAACCTTAACTCTATCCTTCGCAATCTTTGCATTCTCGTATGCATCATTCCTCAACTCCTCTAGTTCAGAAATTTGTAATTTCCGAAACTCACCGGCTCTATCTAAATCGAAATTTATCTGCTTAATTGCCCATAGGGCCGGTGCTCTAGCTCGACAGGAAGGTGGCAAGCCTTTCCAAAGACTAGTCTATAGGGAGACATTCCTAGAATCGTCTTGTAGGCAGTCTTATATGCCCATAGGGCATCCACCAGTTTGATGGACCAGTCCTTCCTATTCTGATTCACAGTCTTCTCCAAGATGAGCTTGACCTGTCTATTGGAAACTTCTACCTGACCGCTAGTTTGAGGATGGTAGGGCGTAGACAACTTATGTGTTATGGCATATCTTCGCATAAGAGCTTCAAAAGTTCTATTGCAAAAATGTGTGCCATTGTCACTAATGATAGCTCTAGGGATTCCGAAGCGTGAGATGATATTATCCTTCAAGAATTTGACAACAACTTTGTTGTCATTTGTCTTACAAGGGATAGCTTCTACCCATTTTGACACATAGTCTACGGCCAACAAGATGTATAAGTGCCCAAACGAATTAGGGAAGGGTCCCATAAAATCGATGCCCCAAACATCGAAAAGTTCTACTTCTAGAATGGGATTTAGGGGCATCATATTCCGTTTGGAAATTCTTCCTATCATTTGACATCTTGTGCAAGTCTTGCAATACTCAAATGCATCTCTAAACACAGTTGGCCAATAAAAGCCACTTTGCAGAATTTTCTCGGCAGTTTTGCGGGGACCAAAATGTCCACCGCAAGAGAACTCATGACAAAAATCTAGGACACATCTAGTCTCCTCGTCGGGGACACATCTCCTAATGATTTGGTCGCTACAGTATTTGAAAAGATAAGGATCTTCCCACATGTAATACCGAACTTGAGACAAGAATCGGTATCTATCCTGTTTGGACCAACTAGGTGGTGTTTGGTTTGTGACTAAGTAATTTACTATGTCAGCAAACCAAGGTTCCTTAGAGATGGCTAGAAGTTGCTCATCGGGAAAATTGTCATTGATGGGCAGCTCGACAGAAGGTGCGTTGGGCACACGATAAAGATGGTCAGCTACGACATTTTCGACACCTTTTTATCTCGAATTTCGAGATCAAATTCTTGAAGTAGAAGGATCCAACGAATGAGTCAGGCCTTCGCATCTTTCTTAAGCATAAGGTTTCGCAGAGCAGAATGGTCAGTGAAGATCGTAGTCTTAGTCCCAAGTAGGTATGAACGGAATTTCTCCAAAGCGAACACTACTGCCAAGAATTCCTTCTCGGTGGTAGTATAGTTCATTTGGGCCTCATTAAGTGTCCTACTCGAATAGTAGATCACGTGCTGCTTATTGTCCTTACGCTGTCCTAAGACAGCACCTATCGCAAAATCAGAAGCGTCACACATGATCTCAAAAGGCTTGGACCAGTCCGGAGGTGAGATGATAGGGGCAGATATAAGTTCCACTTTCAATTTCTCCCAAGCACTATGGCACCTATCATCAAAGATGAAGGACACGTCCTTAGCTAGAAGGTTTGTAAGGGGTCTAGCAATTTTGCTAAAGTCCTTAATGAACCTACGATAAAATCCGGCGTGTCCTAAAAAGGATCGAATGTCCTTCACGCATCGAGGAAGTGAAAGTTTCGCAATGATTTCCACTTTGGCCTTGTCTACCTTAATCCCTTCCCTAGATATCTCATGACCTAGGACAATCCCTTGTTGCACCATGAAGTGACACTTTTCCCAATTGAGGGTCAAGTTCTTCTCGGTGCACCTACTCAGCACTAGCTCCAAATGATGGAGACACTGGTCAAATGAATTTCCATAGACTGAGAAGTCGTCCATGAAAATCTCTAGGAAACGCTCGACCATATCAGAAAACAAGCTTAACATACAACGTTGGAATGTGGCGGGGGCATTGCATAGGCCGAAAGGCATTCGACGGTAAGCAAATGTCCCAAATGGACACGTGAACGTTGTTTTCTCTTGATCCTCCGGGGCTATAGGGATTTGGTTATACCCTGAATACCCATCCAAAAAGCAGTAATACTCATGACCTGCTAATCTTTCCAACATTTGATCGATGAAAGGGAGGGGAAAATGATCTTTCCTAGTGGCTGCATTCAACTTACGGTAGTCTATGCGTACTCTCACCTTGGTAGGCAATCGTGTTTGCACTAACTCATGTTTGTCGTTCTCTACCACTGTAAAGCTAGACTTCTTAGGGACCACGTGCATTGGGCTAACCCATTCGCTATCGGAAATGGAATAAATTATCCCATTATCTAATAGTTTTACTATCTCGGCTTGTACAGCCTCCTGCATAAGTGGGTTTAGTCTACGCTGTGGATCCCTTTTCGGTCTAGTCCCTTCCTCAAGATGAATACGATGCTGGACTATCGTAGGGCTCAGTCCCTTAATATCTGCCATAGTCCAACCAATGGCTTCCCTATGTCTCCTAAGGGTTGCCAGCAGGTCCTCCTCTTGCCTATTGGTCAAATTAGATGCAACTATGACCGGTAGCGTCTCTTGTTCACCTAGGTAGGCGTACTTAAGATGTTTGGGCAAGGCTTTTAACTCCAAAGAAGGAGTTGGCTCAATGGGTGGCGGTGTGATGCTAGAATCTCCCATTTCTATAGAACTCAGATTTAATTCCCATTCGATCTCATCAAGGCTAAGATCACTTGTTTCTAACTCTTCCTCTTTCTCTGACTCAAATATGATCTCATCATTATGCTCACTCGTCATGTTCTCAATGGAGTTAACCTCAAAGGGTTGGTCGGTCACATCGTAGGGATGCTTACCTAGGTTGAAAACATTGACTTCCTTGGTCATATCCCCAAAAGTCAGTCTCATGGAACCGTTTCTACAATTTATAATTGCATTAGCGGTTGCTAGGAACGGTCTTCCTAAGATAACGGGAGTTTGGGACCTAAGATTAGACACAGGTTGTGTCTCTAAGACAATGAAATCGACCGGGTAAATGAATTCTCCAACCCGTATGAGAACGTCATTGATCTCTCCCTTTGGAACTTTGATAGAGCGGTCAGCCAACTGAATAGTAACTTGGGTCGGGTTGAGTTCACCTAATCCAAGTTGTTGATACACGGAGAAAGGGAGCAAATTGATGCTGGCTCCTAAATCGAGGAGTGCTCGATTGATTTCGGCTCGACCTATGGTGCAAGAAATGGTGGGGCAACCTGGGTCCTTATACTTGATAGGGATCTGGTTGGACAGTAGCTCACTAATGTTAGTGGCTAGAAAAACCTTCTTAGGCACATTAGTCTTTCTTTTCTTGGTGCACATGTCCTTAATGAATTTGGCATAACTAGGGACCTGTTGGATTGCATCAAGAAGTGGAATGTTGAGCCTAACTTGATTGAACACCTCTAATAATTTCTCCATGTGTGCATTGTTGTTGCTTCTAAGCCTATTTGGAAATGGAGCTATAGGCTGGTGCAACTGATCTGCTGACTTTTCAGCTTCAGTTTCCTTGGGACTGGATGGAGAAGGAGTGGAGCTAGATGGAATGGAAGTGGAGCTAGATGGAATGGATGGCTGAGATGGATCCGATGGCATAGATACTTGATTATCAACTTGTTTCCCCGATCTGAGTGTATGAACCATGTGACACTGATTTGGGTCTTGAGCCTCATTGGCTGGCCTAGGATTCCTAGGATTTGGCAATGGTTGACTCGGTAGGGTACCCCTCTGTCTCTCTTGCTGGTTCAATTGGAGCTCTATCCTACTTAGGACTTGAGCCAGCGTGTCTTGGCTTTTGACTAGGGTATCCACCTTTCTTTCCAAATTTGAAAGTCTTGTCTCCATTTGTGAATTTTGGAAAGACGGTGGAGGATTTTGACTAGGGAAATTTTGTTGATAGGGCGGATTTTGGAAGTTGTTGGAGAATTTGGGCCTCACTTGATCATTGTTGCTTGGGCCCCATGAAAAATTGGGATGGTTTCTCCAACCGGGATTGTAGGTGGGTGCATAAGGATTGTTGGCGGGCCTTGTGAAGGCCGCACTCATATGTTCGGGCAAGCTTTGATGCGCGATGAAAACAGGACATTCCTCGAACACATGGTTCATATCTTGACAATAAGTACAGCCCGCCGAAGATGTTGGGCTGACTTGGTTCACAGAGACTGGCTCTTTCGTTTCAAGAGCCTCTAGTCTACGCATAACAGCAGCTAACTTAGCATCGGTTGCTACGTTGGCCTCAATGGAATGGATACCTCCTTTAGAAGAAGTAGGGTCATTAGTCCTAGATTTTTCAGGAGTAGGGTCCCATTGGATGGATTTTTCAGCTAATTCCTCAAACAATGTCCATCCTTCATCTTCATTTTTTGCAGAAATCCTCCTTGACACATGGATTCTAACAGTGTTTTAGTAGAATAATCTAATCCATCATAGAGAACTTGGCAAAGTCGCCATTTCTCTATCCCATGGTGAGGACATTGGGCAAGGAGATCCTTAAAACGCTCGAAGTATTTCCAAAAAGGTTCATTGGCTGTTTGCTTAAACTGGAGGATATTCTTCCTAATCAGTGCAGTCTTGTGAACGGGATAAAATTTCTTTAAGAAGGCCTTAATGAAATTATCCCAAGAAGATATAGAACCGGCCTCTAGACTGTAGAGCCATTTCTTTGCTAAATCCTTCAAAGCAAAGGGGATAAACCTAAGTTTGATAGCATCGTCTCCTAACTTAGGCATATTCATCATTTGACATACTTCTTCAAATTCTCTTATGAAGAAGTATGCATCCTCAGATTCAAGTCCATGAAATTTGGGAAGAGTGTTGATGTATTGTGGCTTGAGTTCATATGGGTCAACACTTTCAATAGTGAGCTGGATGCAAGAAGGAAGAGAGGTTCTAATAGGATAGAACCTATCTTGGAGTGACTGTGGTTGCGCCATGTATGAGTCGGGCTTGAGCTCGGGTGGTGAACTAGTTCTAGTTAGCCTGGATGTGAGTGGGTCTCTCGACCAAGCGGTCATGCACAATCAGCAAACAAGTTCACCCAATCAATCAAAAAGAAAAAGAAAAACAAACAAAAATCCTATTCTAGGGTTATCCTTGACCTAGACGACTCCTAACTTTAGACTGTCCTTAGGAGGTCTATTGTCGACGTCAACCACGAGCTAATCGGCCAGTTCAGGGCAAGACCGGTGGGAGGTTTTCCGTCAGAGACGTTCCTTAATTAAATAACCACCATTCTTCGGGCTTTCGGCCCTCAATCCCTTCGCTAGACACCGATTTGGCAAGGGTTAATTTTGAACAACTTTCCTTCTTCGGTCAATCTCCTATTGAGTCCGAGTTACCTTAGGGCCAACGTCTAGTCAAGTTTTAATTAGGGTTAGGGTTGTGAGTGTGACTGGTATGATTTGTGGGCCAAGGAAGGGTGATGAAATCCCCACCTTATCTTTGTTATGGGTTATGCCCTTAAAATGGATTAGTGTACGTGTAAAGCGGTAGAAAAGTAATCACTCAAGAAAGCGGTAAACAACCAAGAGTGCTTCCTAATCTATATGCTATGCAAACGTACCTTGTCGCCAGCACTCTTCAACAGAATTAAAGAATAAAAATAGACACGTGCCCTAAAATGCAAGAGTCTAAAAAAATATTTTTTTATTTTTTTCAACAAATAGGTTAATGTTAATTATTAGCAGTTGCAGTGTGATCACAGAGAGATACTAACACAGCAGAAAATATACTTTTGCACTGCAGAGCAACCTGCAGAAAAATCCGTCAGTAGTGCACTACAAGTGCCGCGGATTCGCGGCTTTTGCCGCGTTTCTGCGGCAAACTTGTAGGTCCAAGTGCTCTGCCTTCGAGGGCAGAGGCACTGGATAGCTATATGTGCTTTCTGCTGCTCTGATTTTGTTTCCTGTTCTCTGTACCTGCAACAGAAAAGAAAGAATGATTAGAACGAGGAAATCGTGCCGTTCCTTCCCCGGCAACGGCGCCAAAATTTGATTGAGATTAAAATAGAGTTCAGATTGTCTTAGTCTCAATGCGAATCCGCTGTAGCAAGGGCTCGAGCGGGTCGTGATCCTCAGGGAAGGATGCGATGAAAGCGTTTCGACTCGATTCCTCTGTATCTTCAAAAATAAGAGAGAGAGATTAGATCTTGTGGTAGAAAATCAGCAAAACCATCTCTTTTACATATTTTCATCTCAAGATCTAATCTCTCTCTCTTATTTTTGAAGATACAGAGGAATCGAGTCGAAACGCTTTCATCGCATCCTTCCCTGAGGATCACGACCCGCTCGAGCCCTTGCTACAGCGGATTCACATTGAGACTAAGACAATCTGAACTCTATTTTAATCTCAATCACCTTGTAAGGCTCACAAGGGGGAGCCCCTGACTGCACAGGGAAAGTAAATATTCCGAGTTCAAACAAACTGCATTCTTGTTCCTATACACACGTATTATGAAATATATACTTGCATTCAAGCTTGGTGCATTTAGGGTCTGTTTGGCCTCCGGAAGAGAGAGGAAGAGGGAGGGAAGAGGAAATGAAGAGAGGACGATTATTCACCTCTTCATTCTTTTTGTTTGGAGAATGAAAGAGCAGAAGAATGAAGAGGAAAACCCCCCCCCCCCCCCGCTCCAGCTGCCTTAGATACCTCAGCCCTCTCCCCTCATCCTGTCAAAATTGGCGGGGAAGAGTTTCTTCTCCTCTTCCTCCACGTTGATGCCAGTGAGGCGGTGACGTGAAGGAAGGAGGGACCCTTGGCAGCCAAACGATAAGGAGCAACCCGACCATCACGTGTCACTGTTTCATTGGCTTTCTCCCCCTTTCTACTGCTCTCTTCCTCCCACTTCCACCATAACAAACATGCCCTATAGTTGTTAAATGATAATCAAATCGTATCCTCATCAAGTTGAATCCGAGCTAAGTTTTCAACCTTTTGATCATTAATATTTTACTCTGACGTCTATCTCTAGACGTTCATTTGGGCACTAGGCATCTCATCAAACTTGTTTGACTCATCAGAGTTTTCAACAAAGAGTCGCCGGACCCACAATTTCTCAGCTTATCAACCTGTTTCAGTTTTTTTTTTTAGATTGAAATCAAAACCAGGAAAATGTTGATGGCATGTTGACATGAACGATATATTCTACCCTTTCATCTAATCACCAAAAAATAAATAAATAAATAAATAAAATAAATGAAAGGAAAAAAGAAAGAAAAAGGGCTCACATCACCATCTTTTCTCTCCTTTTTTTCTCTTCAAAAAAACACACAAGTGAACTCCTCGAAAGCGTACTGTGTAATGGGCTTGATTCAAGATATTTAAGCCTGCAAAATAATGGGCTTGGTCCACAATTTTCTTGGGGCCCAGTTGAAACCCAGGATCACACAGCAAAAAAGACTTGGTCCAAACCCGAAAAAGCGAGAACACTTTTGTTTTTTAAAAGAAAAAACCTTTTACTTTCTTCCCTTTTTTTTTTTTAATTTAAAAAAATAAATCTGAGACTTTTCATAATCTAATATGAAATTAGAAAGACTCAATGCACGCTTTTATTCTTTTAATTTTTAAAAAATGAAGGCACCATACAAGCAACATAAAAGAAGGTACCAACTACCAAAGAATCATATTAAAGAGAAAAAGAAAAGATGTTAAGGGTCAGGTATCTCTAAGTCTCTCTCTACGGCGGTGAAGTTGGGGAAGAAGAAAAAGTCAAGATTCAGCGCTAGAATGTTGTGTTGCGTGAAGTTGAGGGTGTCACTAGACTGTTTGTAATCTCTTTTGGTTTCTTTTGGTTATTTAGCTGACTATTAAAAAAAAAAGATAAAGATCTTTAACAACTAAAATTTGCATCAAAATTAAAGCAAAACAAAACACTAGAAAGGCAATTCAAAAACATAGATTTCCCATTAAACTTAAATCCTTACAAGAGGAATGCACAGAAATGGAGATAAAAGGGCGAAAGACTTGCTAGAAAAAAAACTAATCTATTTGAGCTATACAAAATTTTATTTCCCTCTTAAAACTAAAATTCAAAATCCCACAAACTAATGCCATCTAAACTTGGGAATTCATCTCCACTACTTCCAACTTGAAATCCTGAAACAAGTCGGAACTCAAAATCCAATCCCTCGGAACTTGGAAATGTTGCTTCTCAAACAATTTGCTCGCCCTTCGCCCACTTCTGTCTCGTGCTCTATCTCATCCTTTATTACTTGTTTATTCAACGGGTCGGGTACACCCAACACGCAAGAGAGAGACGGGTGATGTAACTCGGTCTTTTCTTCGGGAGTTTGCTCCTCAGACGACTTCCCAAACTTCTTAAGCATGGAGTTTCTTCTTCTTCTGGTTTGCAAACTCATTTGCGAAAAAGGCAGAGGCATTCTTATACGTAGAAATCCAAAGTATTTGACTCTAAAAGCCAACTCTGCAAACCAAAAACAGCAATAGAAACAAGATTTGTAGAACAAATTTCCCTAAAATAAAAATGTTTTAAAAAAAATTAAGATTTGTGGAAAACAAATTTAGTTTTGATCGGAATTTAATAACACCTTATGGTTTGCAAACCAAAAAAGAGCACCAAATTAGAAAAACAAGATTTGCAGAACAGACGGAGATTTTTTTTAAAAAAAAAATTAAGATTTGTCCAAAAAAATAGGTTTTGATTGAAATTTGACAATACGTTATGGATTACAAGGGCAACGGACAACAGAGAGTGCTTGGAGTAAAAGAGAAGAACTCAATCTCTAACTCTAACTCATTTTTGATAGTAAAAGACATAAATGTTAGTTGAAACTGTGTTATTTTCTAACACATGCTTATCAATTATCTTGACAAAATAAATTAAATTAGCTTCTTAGCATTCTGTTGCAAAAATTAAAACTGAATTAAGAAGCAAGAATGTAAATAATCTGGAATGCAGTCACATAGTCGCTGCCCTAAAAGATCAAAAACTCGTCTCTTTGTTCAAAAGTTGATTAGACTTTGTCCAGTAGTGATAAAAAATTCCTCGGAATCACCAGCACTGACTTAGGACAATAGGCAGAGTCTCTTATTCGGACAGAGAATGTTACCCAGAAAATTGAAATAACTTGATGAAATATGACAGTGGGAGTAAGAAGAATATAGGTGTAGATCTTAATTTTCTTCTTCTAAGATGAACGGAGAGAGACCTTAGTTATAGGCACAGAGATCTACCAGTTAATAACAGCCCCGGCACAAATCAAGCACACGTTTAGGTTGGTTGCAATTAATGTGGAACAATTCTGCACGTTCGCAGATCCGCTTTTACCGGGTTAAGAAACGTTACAAATCAAAACAATGAAGGACTTTGAGGGAGTGAGACGGAGCTCGAAAATTATTCCGAGTCCAAGTGCTCAGGAAAGACATCACGTCTCCAGGTTTTCGAGAAAGACTCCGATGTCCAAGTGCTCGGGATGATCCCGAGTCTAAGTGCTCGAGGTCCACTCCAAGACCACTCCGAGTCCGAGTATTCGGAGATGATTCTGGGGTCAAATGTTCGGGAATCATTCTGAGTCCAGGTACTCGGGTCACTTCGCCCAGAAGCTCGAAGTTAGCTCCAAAAGTTAAAAAATAATTTTCAAAATGTAGCAAGTCTAAGAACCCCTTGAACGAAGCTGCATTCGTGTTTGCAGGTCGTAGGTGCGCGCCACCTTTACCTGGGCCCGGCCCTGTTCGGTTTTGTGTGTGCGCGCGCATGTGGAAAGTATGGCTCATAGCCTAACACTCATAACAAGCTTAGGAAGAGTTGGTATATATACCACTCAAACTTCTTTGGCCTATCCAATGTGGGACTAAAAACTAAAGGCAAGTAGAGGAAAATTCAAATTTTCCCTCCAAAACCAAATACACATCCAACAATCCCCCAAAACTTGAGTTTCAGGAAAGACAAAAGAAATCAATATGATATAAACAAATCATAAACCTAAACAAGAGAAAAATGTGGGCAACATTATACTGTGGATTCGGAGTCGATAGCTTACGCCTTGAATCTACCCTAAATGAATATCATCGCCACCTTAGAGACATAATGGAAATTAGATCTCTTTAACCAGATATTGATGAAAAACACACATAATAAGTCTCTAACTCTTGAGCGAGCGGGTTGAGCATTAAAAGTCATACTCACAATAACTGACTCATGAAAAGTTTCTAAGGGTCAGCCCTGCCCCCAACCGTGATCATCATGGTTCCTTTCATATAGGTAGGTCCTTCAAAGATACTGCAACTAGACCTTATACCTCCACACTTCATGCATCAGACTTATTAAGAGTTTAACTCAGCCTTATAATCGGGAGAAAATCGCACACAAAAAGTGTATGTTTTAAAATCAAGATTTAAAGTCTGTGTGTTTTGGCTTCCTCGATACTTCCGTTATAGCATTGAGGCTAAAACGAGTCATATCCACAAGGACGGGAGGCGATAGAAGCTTTACTGATTGATTCACATGTGTGTTAAAAATTCTTGAATATTTGAAAGAATCAAAAGAAAAGAAAATAAAGAATGAAAAGAGAGGTACGGTGAAACACGAAGAAGTGGGAACATAGAAGATAAAATGTTTGTGATTTTTGAAAGTATTTCTAAAACAAAGTAAAAAGATAAAGAAAACTCATGGCTACTAACTACTAATGACTCCACTAACATGCTAACCTCTTAGTAATAGTTGCCTCACATGTATCCTTGGCAATTACTAGTCCTTGGTTCAAGAGCGTTACAAAGTATGAATCATATATTAACTTTCACATCCAAATTCAACCAACAAGTGCAAGCTACACTTAAATCATCAAAACCCAATAAGAGAAAGCATGAAATAAAGTAATGTTAGCTTGTTAGAGATTTAACTGTTAGAGTGTTAGATCCATCATCATGAGCCATCAATGGCTCTTACAAGAGCAAGGCCAAGTAGAGGCTATTAGATTCATGTGGATTATCAAGTAAGAAGTTAGCAAGTTAGCGGTTAGTAGTTAGTTGTCACGAGAGAAAATTAGCCAAACATGTAAATGGAGTTAGAGAAAAAAAAAGATAAGTTAAGAGAGCACCTTTCATAGATTGTTACCTTCAATTACAAGCACTCTTTCTTCCTCACCATGTACCCCTCTCTCTCCTATTACAACATCTAAAAGAAGTAGAAAATACAAAAGAGGAAGAAGAAGAACACTAACCTAAACTACCCTAAACTACAGCAAGGAAAAGAAACTACCCTAAAACATTGCATATCCCTCAATACAGAACCCAAGAGGGTATATATAGGCACCAGGGAAGGGGGCTAGGGGACAAACCTTGGCCCAAAGTACGGGCGGCCGCGAAAACGTGGCCCTAGCCGCGTTTCGGCCGCGTTTCCGCGGCTTTTCTAGAGCTGCGCGAGCGGCGCTTCGGGCCGCGCGCTGTCCTGTCTGTTCCCTGTAAGGTGGAAGTCCCGGTTTCTTAATTTGACGCCCTGAGCTGACAAATCTCCTCCCTAAAATCAATGGCTACTTGGTAGGCCTTTAATCACCCATTAAATGGTAATTTATGGTCTTCTTCATTTGCAGACCTTGGACCTAAGATCAAGTAAACAAAGCTTTATTAGCAGAATTTTATACAAAATAAATACGCAATGTGATAAAAATTATGCAAAATTAGAGACTAATCACACCCCCACACTTATCTTTTTACTCGTCCTGAGCAAAATAAAAAACTAAAGGAATTATTATACCACTTTCGCAGGTGACGCGATTGCACTGAGCATGTGCAACAAGCCGTTAAACCTCTAGGTTTCTCCTAGAGGAGGAGTTTTGTCTCCTGAGAGCTTTCAGCGGATTACACCCACAAAATCTATAAAGAAAGAAATCAAATGTTTGAATTTTGAAAACACATTTTTGAAATAGAGAAAAGTGTTGAAGTATTTTTGCGAAAATATAAGTGATCTAGGTCATAAGTTAACCAGAAATTATTCTTCCTTAAACTAAGTCGAAATGCAAAATCTTGTTATAAATTAAATGTAAGAATTTAAAATTAAATCAATTCTTTGTTCTTTCATAAAACTCTTAGAAAAATATGCACTTTGTGAACGGTGAAGGTTTTTGGGATATCAACTCAAACTTTCATGCCATTGATTTTTGTATAATTATTTTTTCTCTTTTTTTCTCTTTAGTTTTCTTAAGCTTTCTTATTTACCCGTGTAGTGAGCCTTTAGCCGGTGACTCCCAAACCAGATGATCTTAGGGTACCAGATGAGAAAACATCCCTCAGACTAAGCACTCGAGTTAAAAAGGCTACAAAACTAAAGGGGATTAATTTTATTTTGTCCACCATTTTAGGTGTGAATAATTATGCTTCCTGAGACATAATTACTCAACTTCAATAAGTGATTTTTATTATCATAAATTATTTTTTTAAATATATTTTTTATGACATTTTCAGTCTTTGTTTCAATCACAAAAATTGTGTAAGTGTGAAGTGCATAAATCTAAGGCAAAAAATTCAAGATCAAATTATCTTTTCAATCTTACTTTCTTATCCTAAAATTTAAACAAAATCTATTATTTTAACTCAGTTTAAAATTTCATAATTTTAGGTCTTCCTAATTCCTAAGATAATCTTAATTTTCTTAAAAATAAATCAAAACTATTTACCTTGTTTCAAAAAGTTTTGTAAAAAAGAAAAGAGTTTCTATAAAATTTTTTGTTTTTTAATTAAAAAGAAGTGTAAAAGAAAGAAAATGTAGAACTACCTATGTTAGTAAACCCTCCTCCATACTTATCTCATGTATTGTCCTCAATGCATCGTGAATGTGTATATACATGAAACAAATGTGAAGAGAAGAAAATTACCTCATGGTGGTGGCTCTAGTGGTGGTCTGATTGGGCCAAGCATTGCTACCCAATTAAAATAACGTGGATCTTGCAGAAACCCACCAGGGGCCTCTCTAATATGACCCAGTAAAAGAATGATTGAATGAATAGTCTTACTGAAAAAATTATCCCCATCCAATTTTCAATTTTCAAAAATAATTATTAAGTCATTTTCTTCAACATTCTTATCCAATAATGAAGTGTGATTTTGGGAGATGATGGATTTGGACTCAAATGGATCAGGGATAAAAACTGATGCCGACTAAAAAATTTGACTCAGACCATTCGAGAGTCAACAATGAGAGTTGAAATTAGTTCAAAAATAGGGTCCAAACTAAAAATTGATGGTCACACACATTCCCCATTAATGAGTGTGATCATAAGATATTGGGGATTCAATTTCACAGTGTACTGGTACAGGATTCAATGTTGATTCCGGAATAGAGAAAAAATCTGGTAAAGATACCGGTGTCATTATTGAATAAAAAAGTGAAAGGAAATTACCAACTTGAGGTTCATGATCACTTTCAAGCTCAAGTTCAATTTCGGGAAAAGGATAACTTGTCAAAATGTCAAGGTGGTTCTCAAATTTTTGGGCAAGTTCAAATGGATGCAATGAAATTGAATCTTGATTTTCGTCCATAGAAGGAATGTGAATGAGAGAAATGGTCGATTCAAGTTCAAAAATTATGAGAATCAAAACTGGCTCAAGAACGTTACTTAGTTCAGGTAACACTACAGGAGTCGATATTTATTCAAGGATTGGACTCGAATCGCTAAATTGAAACGCCGATTCACATTCATCTTCAAGTTCAATTTTCGGAAATGGATAACTTGCCAAACTATCAAGAGGTCGATGTTGGTCAAGTTCAGGTTGATATGATGAAATTGAAGCTGGATTTCTAAAATGACATGATTCGTGAGTCATATGAACATTTGGTGGACATGGTAAGTCAATCGTATTTTCCGTTATGCGCTCGGTCTCTTGCACGAATTCTATAGTTTTTTCCCATTATGATTTTCCTTTGAGTCATTCTGGAAAAGAACTATATGAAATTTTGAAAATTTGGTGGACATGATAAGGCTACCATTTTTTCAAATTATTTTTGGGTCTCTATCACTTCTTCCAAACTCCTTTCCAATGATGATTTTTCTTCAATTGGTGGTGCAAGAAAAGGAGTATATGAATCAAAATCGAGGAGTGAATATTGTGAAAATTGTGGACAAGATGGTTGAAAATTGGACTCGGAGTAGGTGAATTCTCATTGACTCTGTGAAGAGTTGAAGTTATTTCAAAAATTATAGTCATAGGATTGCGGATACGGGTCATATTGAGTCAGCTAATCCCAGCCTGATATATATGGTTGGTTCATGTTGTATATAGCCGGGTCGGAGTTATCCGAGTCAAATGAGGTCGGGGTGAAATATGAATTCATATCGGATTGAAAAAATTATTGTTGTTAAAATCCATTTCACAATTTACAAAAAAGAAAACAAACAAAAAAACAAAGAAAAAGAAAAGGAAAACAAACTTATGTTAGGGGTCACTTGGACCTAGATGACTCCTAACTGGTTAGACTGTCCACGGGGGGTATATTGTAAGAATCTGACCACGAGTTAAAAGGCCAGGTAGGGGCAAGATCAGTGGGAGATATCCGTGCCGGAGCAACGGGCCTAATTATGCCAAATCACTGTTGTTCGAGGTTTCGCCTCTCAATCCCCAACCTTAACACCGATTTGACAAGAGTCAACTTCTAACAACTTCCCCTTACGTTAATCTCTTAAATGAGTCCGAGATGTTCCTAGAGGCCAACGTCTAACGATTTCTTCAAAGCATATGTATGTCAAGTACAAACTAAAGTATACATACATATCCAAACACAACGAGTCCACAAATGTATTTGCATGAAGGCACGTGGCTCAAAGGATGTATATGCATAATCAATAGTTTAGACAAGATAGACATATACATGAAGTTAAACATATAAACATGGAAAACATGTACAAAGATGGGAATACAAGTTAAATGCATGAATCATCAAAACTAGACTATACTAGCACATCTAATGGGTACAAATAAGCATTCAAGCACATACATATAATGATCTATTTGTGGCCCACTATCTGTACAAGTATATATCCTAGTCTTAATGAAAACTAACATTTAAACATATATTCAAAATTTGAAGCATAAAACGAGACATAAATCAACATGAAAATGATCATTATGTAAATTCACATGCTATTAGAATTATAATATACATAATAGCTAAACAATGGTGAGAATCACAATATATGGGTCCATATAAACATGGGTGATCTCAAATGCTATATATGCATGTCAATGATCTAATAATCATGGCATTTAACATACTAATCAAAACATGAAGCATCAAAATAAAAATCATAAACATCCATATGATCATTAAGTATATGCATGTGCAATAGATTTAGGACATACATATTAGTTAAAAACAAAGTGAGAACACATAGATACAGATCCATATTAAACATGGGTGTCTCGAATAATTAAACATGTATATCACTAATCTAAGTCATATGGCATAATCATAATAATCAATAAAATAAGACATGCTATAAATTGATGAACATGAAAAGCATGCAAATATAAACGGGAGTTAGAGATCGATACCAAAACTGATGAAGGCACCTCTCTAGTTCTCCAAACTAAGGTGGTCTTCCCACCAAACTTTCCTTGAAAGTGATGCATCCAAATAATCCTCATGAAGCACGAAACACATCCACCTCAAGGTACCGCAACTCTCACGTCATGCGAGAGCCCACACCTACATCAAATATAATAGGGGTGGTCTTTGGTATCCATATCCTTTTGGGTCCATGGGGTTAGTACCTTTCCTAACCCAAACAAATTTAGTTGCTAAATTTGAATCATGTAAACGATCATGGCAAAATTTAGCAAGGTGGCCTTTACGTCCACAATGTGCACAAGTGTACACATGAGCATACATGTGATGGGTGTGATCGTAAGGAGCATGTGTATGCCGTGTATGGTGTGCATGCATAATAAGAACTTGTTTCTTTCGAAACAAAGATTCCAACCGTGTATGATTCATGGCACAATGGCTCAAAGTGGAGCCCAAACAATCCACACTTTTCTTCAAATCATTTATATCATTTTCAATACTAGAAGATAAAGTGGAGCATGCAATAGATGTGCTTGGTGAAGCTACACTAGCATGACAAACATGTGAGTCTATATCAATTTTTAAAGATTCATTTTTCTTTAAACAAACATCTAAAT
Source organism: Agave tequilana (assembly GCA_038442645.1). NCBI lineage: Eukaryota > Viridiplantae > Streptophyta > Magnoliopsida > Asparagales > Asparagaceae > Agave > Agave tequilana. The sequence goes on from JAVJIF010000111.1 coordinate 57,257, forward strand.
CTTTTGAAATAGAATCAATTTTTATTTTCAAGGATTCATTTTCTTTCACAACAAAATCAAGTTTTGAAGTTATAGCTTTATTTTTCTTCAAAACTTTATTGCAATCATTTTTAGATTTTAAAATTCATTTTCTTTTAGGGCAAGTTCAAGTTGAGATTTCAATGAATCCCTCTCATTAGAAATCTCCTCTTTCTCTTACAAAACCAAATCAATTTTTGAACACAATTCATTATTTTCTTCTTTTAGTTCAAAATTCTTCTTTTTCAAAAGATCATGTTTTTCCAAAAAAATTCAAATTTAGTAGCAAGTTCCATATTTAAGGTTTGAACTTCTAAACACCCATAGCAATAGGAACTAGTGCTAGCATCTACTTGAGTTTTTGATTGTACCTCAAGGGAGTCATTCCCTTGGACCATGAGGCAACGCTCGTCGGACTTGTCTCTCCTAGATCTCCTCATCTTATCGATGATCTTTGGTAGCTCGGGAGAAGTTAAAATGCTCCATACTGCAAAAACTGAATCATAGTGAGCAAACATATGTAATAAATCTTTATCAAGAGATGCTCTAAGTGCTTTAAGGGCTAATGCATTGGCCTTTTATGTTTGCTATCATTGAGGTAGGATTCCTTGGAAATGGCTTGATAAACTTTATATCCTAATACTTTCAAATGACAACTCATCTTGGCCTTCCAAATATCAAGTCTAAAAATATCAAACATAGGAGGACTATCCATGAGTGCAAACTATATATGTGTAAGTGCAAATGTAAATGATAGATTAGCAAACCAAGATCTCACTCCTAGGTGGTTAAACCTAATATCAGGAGCGTAAGCTCTGATACCAATTGAAATCACCTAGAAGGGGGTGAATAGGTGATAATGCTAATCTAATGAACTTGATGCGGAATTTAAAAACTAATTGCAATTACACTTAATGCAACAATAAGTGATGCACACACAACCAAGCCAAGCATATAAATATGAATGATCAATATGAAATAATGCAAGGTACAATGCAAAGAGAGAGAGAGAGAGAGAGAGAGAGAGAGAGAGAGAGAGTAAGAGTCGATGGATCAAGCGCAAACAACAAAATTTGTTTCGAGGTTCGAGCACCCAGCTCTACATCCCCGCCTTCACCCAGAAGGATTTCGAATCCACTATCTTGTCCACAAAGGACTCCCACACAGGGAACCTCCACCGAGGATTTGGGGCAATACAATAACTAGGAGTACCCAACTCCTCTCTTTACAACCACAACCTCTCACTAGAGGTAAAGCACCAAGCCAACCAAAACAATCACCTCACAACTTGAGGGATAAGCACAAAGCTACACAAGGATCACCTCACAACTAAAGGGATGCAACCCACTTGCACAACCTCCTCAACACTATGAGGGAAAGGCATAAAGCCAAGCAAAAATAGGGTTTACAACTTGGTGATCAAAAGATCACAAACCAATCTCTTTTTCCCACAAACACAAAGACCCTATAGATAGGATAGAATGAAGCTCAAGTGTGGAAAATAAAGTGTTTAAAACAAAGAAAAAATCACGTGGGAAATCTCCACAAAGATATAGAATGATTAGACCAAAACAAATTCCCAAAAGACTATTTTTCTTTGAAATAATGAAACACTTTTAAAAACAGTAAAGATTGATTTTTTTGGCACAAAGAAACTCTTTTCAAACTTGTATAAACACTAGAGAAAGCTCAGAAATTTTAGCCCAAAAATTCTTGATGAAAACCTCTTTCCAATGGGGTATATATAGCCCCTTTTCAAAACTAGCCGTTAGCAGTAATTAAGGCCAGATTTGACCTTCCGGTCGACCGGCCAGCGGTCAATTTTTGACCGTTAGCTGCTACCGGTCGACCGCCCGGTCGACCGGGCCCTGAACCAGAGAGCAACGGCTCTCTAGCCGGTCGACTGCCCGGTCGACCGGAGCAACCCGAGAGTGGGTTGCTTTCAGTCGGTTGACCGCTCGGTCGACGGCTTAATGGGCAGGTCAGCGTGCACGTTTTGTGCACGTCGGTCGACCGGTCCGGTCGACCGCCAGAGCCTGGCAGGCTATATTATGGGACAGAAAACATAGGTTTTTAATGGCTTAAAAATTTCCGTAAAATCTCTAAAATTTCACAAAAATAGTTTTATCATTATACCTTGAAATACAAACTTATGTTAAAAATTTCAACACAAATCTCAAACATTTTGAACCATTTTGTGTTAAGAAAATATTACCGAAAACCAAAACCTGTATTTTTCAAAACTTGAATTTTTCAATAGAAAATCTGATTTTTCCAAAACTCATTCAAATACAAAAACATGATATTTAAATACTTTGAAGCATGATGCATATGGATAGAAATCCAATATACAAGAAACATATACATATCATAGTTTTTGACTTTATTTCCAAAAATATGTTTGTTAAAACACAAAACCTAAAACACATGAATAGGTATATCAAATTAAGTTTGTCTAGGATATGAAGCATACATGTATATAGAACATGTCTAATATGCATAAACACATGTAAACTTGTTTTGATACTTATCTATTCATGAAAACAAAGATCGGTTAAACCAATCAAACCGAAAACAAAAATCAAAACATAAAACGTGTGTGTGTTGTGAACTTGAGCATATCACACTATCTAATCTTTACAAATGGATCTAAAACAAAACTAAACTAAAGGTATCGAAGTCTTCTTGACGAACTCTGTAACAACCAAAATTTTATTTTACCTAATTTCTCCTCATCTTAATTATTAAGAATTTTTGTTTAAGGCATTATCTAGAAGTAGTCACCCTCCATGTTTCAATGTCAACAACTTGAGCTTAATTAGTTGACCCACTTTCCTTTTCAAAATTTCTTTTAACTATTGAATTGTGGTGACTAAGAATGAATGGCATGAAGGTTTATGTGCATGTGTTTTTTTTTGGGCAAATTAATGACTTAGCAATGGTAAAAGATGATTTCAACTTAATCCTTCATTTCCCCTTAATCAACCAAGCTTACCCTAATATATTTTTAGTGGTAGGTATGCATGCAAGGGGGAGATTAAAGGCTAAGATCTCATTGAGATTTGGGAGTCCATGTGGCATCATGAAGGGGGGGCTTGACCAAGTGGCAACATGAGAATAACTCCCCACCTTGTAACTTGCACTCAAATTGTGATTACCAAGTTTGCCCTCTTCCTCATCCTCCCCCAAATTCTGCAGAATTTCCTCTTCCAAGTGAAGAACTTGGAACCCTAAAACCCCCATTTCATCTCCTCTCTAAAATCTGAAGGTAAGAAACTAGGACACCCTCTCTAGCCCAAATCCCAGCTCCTGTAACTCTGGATCAAGACTCCACGAGAGGGAAGGAAGAGACACGCACGCACAGCAAGCAGAGCCGCAGCAGCACGCGAGCTGCTGCTACTTTGCCGCAAATCTGCGGCAAAGAAGGGGTTTTTGCGGCATTTTAGTGGAGGGAAGGCCGGATCTTTGGGGAGGAGATTCCTGGTGAGCTAGGGGAAGGATCTAGCACTTCCAAGCAGTACTTTCTTGAGGCCCAACTCTCTGTTTCAGAGCTATAAACCATTGTGAGTAAACCTAACTATTAGGGTTATGTTTTTCTATCAAGATTTGAAAATCAGAATTTTAATGTTGTGTAGGTGACTCCTAAGTGTGCTAATTATTGATATATTGCTGTTCTAATTGTGGTTATTCTCAACTAAATGAAATTTATGGGTATCACCTAGTTGTGGTGTTTCTATGTTGGGTTGTGATGAGATGCATGGGTAATGTACATGCTCTAGCTTAATAATCATGCTTAAATGAGAGGGTTTAGCATATTAATTCGCTATTTTGGTGATTAGCTTTAGGTTAATTGAAATGCAATGGGTATTACATGATTGTTGTGTCTCTACATTACATCGATATGATATGTGTGTGTAGGATACATGTTCTAGTATATTAATTATGCCTAATTGAGCCAATTTAGCAATTTATTTCGCTATTTTTCTTGATCAACATCATGATAGTCGATTCGATATAGATATGGTATAACCTTGACTCTTTATAAAATAGAAACAATGTGATGCATATGTGAAGCATACGATTCATATTAAAATCACCCCATAGATGCCGATTAATTGACTTGAAGCTTACTTTATGTTCACTAAAGTACATGGGGGATAACCCCTCTTTATGTCATAACATTGTATTGTGTACTAGTGAGTACATATGGATGATGCATATATTCATGCGGGGTTGGAGGTGGCGCGCTATGGCGTTACCATGATTTTGGGAAACCCGAGTACATGTTTCTTTATTGTTGCACATCATTTCGGACATGACGTGTAAGTTAGTTTTCAATTGCTTGTTATGAATATTATAGCTTGACCTTGCATGATGCATTTGTGTTATTGGAGGAAGGGGCCAGGCGGGAGCCGGTAGGAGGGGGGAAGACGGGGATTTGTCATATACATATACATATATATATAAAGGAGGAAGGGGCCGAGCGGGAGCCGGTAGGAGGGGGGAAGACGGGGAAACATATATGTTTTATATGAATATTATAAAAGGAGGAAGGGGCCGTGCGGGAGCCGGTAGGAGGTGGAAGACGGGGGAATTTCATTTAGATTGAATGGCATCTAAAAGTGAACTGTCAAGTTGCATTCATGATTGATAATGCTTGTGTTAAACTAAAATGTCACTTTATGTATATAACGTGCCGAGTTGATGTGAGGGGACTAACCACGAAAATTACATACATACTCATACAATTATTTCTTTTGTGTCATGATATAGTTAAATGCAACTTTTGATAGTGGAGTCATGTAGACCACATGTGTATGGAGCTTGGAACAAGTAAGGTAGCTTGAACAAGTTGTTGTTTATGGAACTCATTGTAATTTATCTCTTCTAAACTGTTTATCTTATGAAATTATTATATCAATACCTTATGTCATGGTTTACTCATTGAGCTGTCGAGCTCATTTTATTTTCTTTCCATCTTTTCAGGTTTGGATAAGGGTAAGGGACCTCTCTATCTGGAAAAGTTAAGTTATGGATTGCATGACATGTCGTGGTATCATTTTGATCTGGCCTTGTTATATTAAATGTGTATGTATGGACTCTATTGAAGTCTTTGTGGAAAACATGTTAGGATGTACTCGAGGTACATTTGTCTTTATAGTATTTGAGACCATGGACTTGTATGTGATATAAGGTTCTGGATTGTAAATTCCTTGGATATGTATGTTCTTGAACTTGGAATGATGGCCATGTGTGGGAATGCTATTTGTTGGGAAGTTAACTCTTGTAATGTTTGATGAAAAGATTTATGCTTGCAATGGAGGATGCAAGTTATGGTATATGTATATGGTTAAGGTTTGGTGATGTGGCATGATAAGTAGGCCTTGGAGCCAAAATTTTTGGTTATTGCAAGTGAGAAATAAAGGAAATATTAAGGATGATGCTGCCAAAATTTTCTTATTTTAAGATTATTGGAGATAATTGGTGTTTTAGGCCTAATCTTGTTTATTAGAAAATGGGACCGTTACAGTTGGTATCAGAGCATGGTTTAGGCAAGGTTAGCCTAGGTAGAGGTAGTATGCGTGATGGCTTATGTAATCGTATGTGATGTATATGTGTGCTTAGGTAAGTTAGATATGGGGTATTAGGATGATAGTAGAGTCTTAGGGTATTTGACCCTGAAATGTAGGATATTTAACTGTTCTCTACATTTGAATGTGGGTACCCGCATACCTTAATTCAAATGGATCTTGCAAGGGGTGCGGGCCCTTCTGTAAGAAATTCCAGTGTTATGGGACACCGGAAATGGAGAACAATCAAAATATCACATAAGTCAGGGTTAAACCTATTGGAAGGACAGTTGTGCATAGGGAAAAATTTATGAAAGATCGGCATGGTTAAATGAGTGGTGATTTTCTATCATGTCTTGTTATATATATTCATGCAAATCATTAATTTGGGGAGAATTGGAAGATACATCGTCTAATATAAATGTCTTACTTCTACAGATGGGAGATTCTGAGATGACTGGATCATCATCTGACGGTCCGGAGTCGGAAAGTTTAAGTTGGATTGCGGACCAAATGGACTGGGATTTTGAATCTGATGAGACCGATCCAGATGTCATTCTGAAAGGTCCCCCAGACAGTTCAACTGCAGGGATTCGCATGGGGCAAGATGAGAAAGATGACATTAGTGAGGTAGAAAGTGTCATAAGAAATCCACCAGCAGCTGAGGACCTGGGAGTCCTACCTAATGATGAGATGAACCCTGATGGAAGGATTTTCGTTGGGGGTATTTGGTGGGATTCCAGTTGGGTAGAAGATATGGACCTGTACGATGATAATGAAAATTGGGGATGTGATTTTGATGCTGTACTGGAGGAAGTAGAAGAGGACCCTGAAGAAGAAGAACCAGAAGAAGAGGATCCAGAAGAAGAAGACCCAGAAGAAGAACCTGTAGGGGACGACCGGGAGGAAAGCTCCTCGGGTTCTAACATAACCCCTTGATGGGAGTTTAGATGGGTGGCATTTTGTTTTTGTTGTTTTTGTTTTTGAAGAAAATGAAAGTCGATTCACATAAGTGATATTATTTTTTTTTTTTTGTAAAGAAAGTGGTTGTCAATAGCTATATGTATGAACATGTATCCCTTTATGACTGCATTGGTATGTTTTGAATGAATGCAGTCATGCTAATGTATATGTTACCATGAAAACACTTTATGCATAAATGAAATCAGTATTTTGTTTGTGAACTATTCTACTTGTTATCATTGGGTTACCATTGATTAAGTTCAACTATTCTTCTAGGTATTAAATGGACTTAAATTTTCCTCCACCCGATGCTAACTCGGAGGGCGATGTCCCATTGCACAGCGCAATCGGGAGCGTCCATCCCCCGGCAAGTCAAGAATTTCTGAGTGAGCAATCTAATGCTAATCGGGGAATACCAGACAGAATACCAGATTGGCTGTTGCAGCTGGCAAGTGTAAACAACCCCCGTAGAGCTCTTGAACAATTTCAAAAGCTAAACCCACCAGCTTTCAGAGGAGGAGTTGACCCTATTCAAGCTGAAGAATGGCTCCGTCAAATTGAAAAGATACTGGATGTAATGGAATGTACTGAAAACCAGCGGGTATCTTTCGCCTCTTTCATGTTCCAAGGAGAGGCTGAGCGCTGGTGGAAGATGGTAAAAGGAGGAGCTAAGACCTTGGGAAGGGAGATCTCTTGGAACTTCTTAGTTGCAAAGTTCAATGAAAAGTACATCCCTGGAGTGGTGAAGGACCGACTTGCGATGGAATTCCAAGATCTAAAGTAGGAGCAATGGACAGTGAGTCAATATGAAGCGAAATTTACTCAACTGTCCAGGTATGCTGAGAAATTGGTGTCCGATGAGGAAGATAGGACAAAAAGATTCGTTAGGGGCTTGAGGCCAGAAATCAAGAGTAAGCTGATCCCTTTCCAACTGCAAGTTTATAGTCAAGCTGTGGAGAAGGCAATGGAAATTGAAAGGGACATGCAGGAGAATCAGGAGATAAGGACCAGGGAGCTGCCCTATATGAAGCGCCCCCGGTATAATAATGCCCCGAGCTTTGGAACTCAGTCCTTGAGGCCCGACAGAGGTACTGGATCTTCCGTCATGCCCGCCCAGGGAAACAAGATGAACACATGGCCCAAGAATAGGGGATTGCCCCATTCAGCATCACCAATGTCCTCCCAACGCTCCAAATTTGCAGGAAACCAGTGGTGTCCAAGGTGCAACCGAAGTCACACTGGTAGTTGCGCCACCAGTAAACAATGCTTTGTCTGCGGAAGAATAGGTCACATGAGGAGGGACTGCCCAAACTTGCATGGACACCCAGGAGCTAGCAGAGGAACGGGAAGACCAACCATGGGCATCGCCCCAACAACAGGAGGACCAGCTACCGCCTATCGGCAACCTTTCAACAGAACTCGCTCGGCCATGACACAAGCATCAGTACAACAACCCAGAGTTCAAGGAAGGATGAATGCAATCACTCAGCAGGAGGCTCGAGCATCCAATGCCGTGGTGGAAGGTACCGTCTGTGTATCCGATAATATTGCTCGAGTATTGTTTGATCCCGGTGCTACCCACTCTTTTATTTCTTCATCTTTTGCTGCAATTATTAATAAGGAATCCGAACCTTTGAGCTATCAACTAGTGGTGTCAACCCCTGTAGGCGCCAGAGTGACCACTAGCGAGTATTATAAGGGATGTAAAATCATCATAGGTGAGATGAAGACACAGGCAGACTTGATTAAACTAGGAGAAATGGAATTTGACATCATCCTAGGAATGGATTGGTTGTCAACATATGGGTTCATGTAGACTGTTACCAGAAGAAAATAATTTTTAAGTTAGAGGGAACTCCCGACAGAGTTTATGAAGGGATGAAGAATAAAATTTGCACTCTAGTCATTTCTGCCTTAAAGGCCACTAAGTTATTGAGGCAAGGGTGTCAAGGATTTTTGGCAACCCTTATTGGTGAAGAAGACATGAAGATTAAGATTGAAAACATAGAGGTTGCAAGAGACTATCCTGATGTTTTCCGGAGGATCTACCCGGCTTACCCCCAGATAGAGAAGTAGAATTTTCCATTGATCTTCTACCTGGGACAAGTCCCATATCCAGGGCACCTTATAGAATGGCACCCGCAGAAATGAATGAATTGAAGGATCAGTTACAAGAGTTGCTAAGCTTCGGGTTTATTCGGCCGAGTGTATCACCTTGGGGTGCTCCGGTATTATTTGTTAATAAGAAGGATGGGAGCATGAGGCTGTGTATAGATTATCGAGAGCTGAACAAGGTCACTATCAAGAATCGATATCCATTGCCAAGGATTGATGACCTCTTTGATCAACTTCAGGGTGCCAGCATATTTTCCAAGATAGACCTAAGATCAGGATACCATCAATTAAAGATCAAGCCGGAAGATGTTTCTAAGACTGCCTTTCGGACCAGATATGGCCATTATGAATTTTTAGTAATGCCATTTGGCTTGACCAATGCTCCAGCGGCATTCATGGATTTGATGAACAGAATTTTCCAGCCATACCTAGATCAATTCGTGGTGGTGTTCATTGATGACATACTAATCTATTCAAAGAGCAAAGAGGATCATGAGAGACACTTAAGGATAGTATTACAATTATTGAGAGAGAAGCAACTTTATGCAAAGCTTAAGAAGTGTGAGTTCTGGCTAAATGAAGTTGGGTTCTTGGGTCACATCATAAATGAGGAAGGAATATCAGTGGACCCCGCAAAGATCGAGGCGATAAAGGGTGGCCTCAACCTACCAATGTCACAGAGGTGCGAAGCTTCCTAGGATTGGCTGGATATTACCGGAGGTTTGTAGAAGGATTTTATAAGATAGCTGCACCCTTATCCCAGTTAACTAAGAAAGGCCTCAAATTTCATTGGGGAGATGATCAGGAGAAAAGCTTTCAAGAACTAAAGGATAAGCTAACATCGGCTCCAATCTTAGCCATGCCCATTGGAAACGAAGATTATGTTGTTTTCAGTGATGCGTCAAAGTCAGGCCTGGGGTGTGTATTGATGCAGCATGGGAGAGTAATTGCATATGCTTCTAGACAACTAAGGAACCATGAGAAAATTACCCAACCCATGACCTTGAGCTAGCTGCAGTCATTTTTGCCTTAAAAATTTGGCGGCACTACCTTTATGGAGTATCATGTGATATATATACAGATCATAAAAGCCTGAAATATATTTTCACCCAAAAGGAACTGAATATGCGCCAAAGAAGATGGTTGGAATTGATGAAGGATTATGACTTGAACATTCATTATCACCCTGGAAAGGCCAATGTGGTGGCTGACGCTTTGAGCCGGAAGTCTGGAGGATCCTTAGCAGTATTGTTAACACAGCAATCGGAGTTGTTAAGGGAGATGGAAAGAATGCAACTTGAAATTCACATAAGAGGGCCCCGGGATGGAGTGAACCAGATAAATCAAGTTAGTATTGGTTTCGACCTCTATGAAGAAATCAAGGAAGCTCAAAGTAAAGATGACCAGACAGCTAAAAATTTTGAAAGAGTGCAAAGAGGTGAAACCCAAGATTTTACCATTTCTAAGGAATTGCTAAGAAAGGGAAGCCGAATAGTTGTACCTCCAGATTTTAAGCTCAAGGAGCGAATTTTAAATGAAGCCCATTGCACCCCTTACACCGCACATCCTGGAACAACCAAGATGTATCAGGATTTGCGGGCAAACTTCTGGTGGGAAGGAATGAAGAAGGACATAACAAATTTTGTGCAGAGATGTTTGATATGTCAACAAGTTAAGGCTGATCACAAGAAACCTCCGGGACCCCTCATGCCCTTACAAATTCCTGAATGGAAGTGGAGCAACATTACTATGGATTTTGTAACAGGGCTCCCTAGATCCCCTCAAGGATATGATGCCACCTGGGTGATAGTCGATCGACTTACAAAGTCCGCTCATTTCCTACCCATCAGAATAAACTATTCGATGGATAGATTAGCCCAGATCTACCTCAGAGAGATAATCAGGATTCATGGAGTTCCTGAGACGATTGTGTCAGATCGTGACCCTCGGTTTCAGTCAAGGCTATGGATCAATCTATCCCAAGCTCTGGGCACCAAGCTACATCCAAGTACAGCTGCTCATCCGCAAACCGACGGACAATCAGAAAGAACTATACAAATACTTGAAGATATGCTGAGAGCATGTGTATTGGATTTCGGAGGTAATTGGGAAAAATACCTACCATTGACAGAGTTTGCATATAACAATAGTTATCAATCTACTATTGGAATGCCGCCATTCGAAGCCTTGTACGGCAGGAGGTGTAGATCTCCGATTTGTTGGGAAGAGATAGGAGACCGAACATTATTCGGAGCAGATATAGTGGTAGATACAACGGAGAAGATTCGGATAATAAGGAAGAGAATGAAAGCGGCCCAGAGTAGACAAAAGACATATGCAGATCGGCGCCGAAGGCCCTTGGAGTTTGCTGAAGGCGACAAAGTTTTCTTGAAGATATCACCAATAAAAGGAATAGTACGGGGTGGCAAACGGAATAAGTTAGACCCCCGGTATATTGGGCCCTTTGAAATGCTGGAAAGAATTGGACCTCTGGCTTATCGGTTGACCTTACCACCAGAAATTGAGAAAATACATGACGTATTTCATGTGTCCCAATTGAGAAAGTATGTACCAGATCCGAGCCATGTTCTTAGATACTCACCACTGCAGCTCCAAGAAGACTTGTCATATACTGTGGAGCCGGTTCAAATCCTAGACAGGAAGGAGAAGCAACTGCGAAACAAGGCAATCCCTTTAGTGAAAGTTTTATGGAGAAGCAAAGAGATTGAGGAAACTACCTGGGAACCAGTGGAAGAGATGAAGCATATTTATCCACAACTTTTCCAAGGTACGTCAGGCTTCGGGGACGAAGCTCTCTTTTAGGAGGGGAGAAATGTAACAATCAAAATTTTATTTTACCTAATTTCTCCTCATCTTAATTATTAAGAATTTTTGTTTAAGGCATTATCTAGAAGTAGTCACCCTCCATGCTTCAATGTCAACAACTTGATCTTAATTAGTTGACCCACTTTCCTTTTCAAAATTTCTTTTAACTATTGAATTGTGGTGACTAAGAATGAATGGCATGAAGGCTTATGTGCATGTGTTTTTTTTTTGGGCAAATTAATGACTTAGCAATGGTAAAAGATGATTTCAACTTAATCCTTCATTTTCCTTAATCAACCAAGCTTACCCTAATATATTTTTAGTGGTAGGTATGCATGCAAGGGGGGAGATTAAAGGCTAAGATCTCATTGAGATTTGGGAGTCCATGTGGCATCATGAAGGGGGGGCTTGACCAAGTGGCAACATGAGAATAACTCCCCACCTTGTAACTTGCACTCAAATTGTGACTACCAAGTTTGCCCTCTTCCTCATCCTCCCCCAAATTTTGCAGAATTTCCTCTTCCAAGTGAAGAACTTGGAACTCTAAAACCCCCATTTCATCTCCTCTCTAAAATCTGAAGGTAAGAAACTAGGACACCCTCTCTAGCCTAAATCCCAGCTCCTGTAACTCTGGATCATGACTCCACGAGAGGGAAGGAAGAGACACGCACGCACAGCAAGCAGAGCCGCAGCAGCACGCGAGCTGCTGCTACTTTGCCGCAAATCTGCGGCAAAGAAGAGGTTTTTGCGGCATTTTAGTGGAGGGAAGGCCGGATCTTTGGGGAGGAGATTCTTGGTGAGCTAGGGGAAGGATCTAGCACTTCCAAGCAGTACTTTCTTGAGGCCCAACTCTCTGTTTCAGAGCTATAAACCATTGTGAGTAAACCTAACTATTAGGGTTATGTTTTTCTATCAAGATTTGAAAATCAGAATTTTAATGTTGTGTAGGTGACTCCTAAGTGTGCTAATTATTGATATATTGCTGTTCTAATTGTGGTTATTCTCAACTAAATGAAATTTATGGGTATCACCTAGTTGTGGTGTTTCTATGTTGGGTTGTGATGAGATGCATGGGTAATGTACATGCTCTAGCTTAATAATCATGCTTAAATGAGAGGGTTTAGCATATTAATTCACTGTTTTGGTGATTAGCTTTAGGTTAATTGAAATGCAAGGGGTATTACATGATTGTTGTGTCTCTACATTACATCGATATGATATGCGTGTGTAGGATATATGTTCTAGTATATTAATTATGCCTAATTGAGCCAATTTAGCAATTTATTTCGCTATTTTTCTTGATCAACATCATGATAGTCGATTCGATATAGATATGGTATAACCTTGACTCTTTATAAAATAGAAACAATGTGATGCATATGTGAAGCATACGATTCATATTAAAATCACCCCATAGATGCCGATTAATTGACTTGAAGCTTACTTTATGTTCACTAAAGTACATGGGGGATAACCCCTCTTTATGTCATAACATTGTATTGTGTACTAGTGAGTACATATGGATGATGCATATATTCATGCGGGGTTGGAGGTGGCGCGCTATGGCGTTACCATGATTTTGGGAAACCCGAGTACATGTTTCTTTATTGTTGCACATCATTTCGGACATGACGTGTAAGTTAGTTTTCAATTGCTTGTTATGAATATTATAGCTTGACCTTGCATGATGCATTTGTGTTATTGGAGGAAGGGGCCGGGCGGGAGCCGGTAGGAGGGGGGAAGACGGGGATTTGTCATATACATATACATATATATATAAAAGGAGGAAGGGGCCGAGCGGGAGCCGGTAGGAGGGGGGAAGACGGGGAAACATATATGTTTTATATGAATATTATAAAAGGAGGAAGGGGCCGTGCGGGAGCCGGTAGGAGGTGGAAGACGGGGGAATTTCATTTAGATTGAATGGCATCTAAAAGTGAACTGTCAAGTTGCATTCATGATTGATAATGCTTGTGTTAAACTAAAATGTCACTTTATGTATATAACGTGCCGAGTTGATGTGAGGGGACTAACCCACGAAAATTACATACATACTCATACAATTATTTCTTTTGTGTCATGATATAGTTAAATGCAACTTTTGATAGTGGAGTCATGTAGACCACATGTGTATGGAGCTTGGAACAAGTAAGGTAGCTTGAACAAGTTGTTGTTTATGGAACTCGTTATAATTTACCTCTTCTAAACTGTTTATCTTATGAAATTATTATATCAATACCTTATGTCATGGTTTACTCATTGAGCTGTCGAGCTCATTTTATTTTCTTTCCATCTTTTCAGGTTTGGATAAGGGTAAGGGACCTCTCTATCTGGAAAAGTTAAGTTATGGATTGCATGACATGTTGTGGTATCATTTTGATCTGGCCTTGTTATATTAAATGTGTATGTATGGACTCTATTGAAGTCTTTGTGGAAAACATGTTAGGATGTACTCGAGGTACATTTGTCTTTATAGTATTTGAGACCATGGACTTGTATGTGATATAAGGTTCTGGATTGTAAATTCCTTGGATATGTATGTTCTTGAACTTGGAATGATGGCCATGTGTGGGAATGCTATTTGTTGGGAAGTTAACTCTTGTAATGTTTGATGAAAAGATTTATGCTTGCAATGGAGGATGCAAGTTATGGTATATGTATATGGTTAAGGTTTGGTGATGTGGCATGATAAGTAGGCCTTGGAGCCGAAATTTTTTGGTTATTGCAAGTGAGAAATAAAGGAAATATTAAGGATGATGCTGCCAAAATTTTCTTATTTTAAGATTATTGGAGATAATTGGTGTTTTAGGCCTAATCTTGTTTATTAGAAACTGGGACCGTTACAAACTCCGTCTTCAAGTCGACTCGATCCAAACCGTGATCCACCGAGTTTGACTCCAAAGAGTGCTATGTAAGATCTTGATGCTCGGGCTCTGGCATCACCATGTGAAAGCTTCCAAACCATCTTGTTGAACCTAATCACCTACTAATATCTTGAATAAAGATCTGAAACTAAAATCACAAGATTATTAGTACACATAACTACATGAGTTAATCATCATCAAAACTAAAGTGGAAGGTCTTTGGGCCAACAAATATAAGAATGTAAAAGAAATTACCCAACCACACAAGAGGAAGTGTGGACTTCTGCAATGCTAAAGAATTTGACCTGCACACCAAAAACAAAGAAGAAAGGTTAACAAAAACGTGAAATCAAACCGTTCTCATCCCCGACAATGACGCTAAAATTTGATTGGGGAAAAATCGCGCACAAAAAGTGTGTGTTTTGAAATTAAGAATTAAAGTGTGCACTTTGGCTTCCTCGATACGTCCGTTATAGCATAGAGGCTAAAACGAGTCGAATCCACAGGGACGGGAGACAATAGAAGCTTTACCGGTTGATTCACATGTGTGTTAAAAGTTCTTCAATGTTTGAAAGAATCAAAAGAAAAGAAAATAAAGAATGAAAAGAGAGGTACGGTGAAACACGCAGAAGTAGGAACATAGAAGATAAAATGTTTGTGGTTTTTGAAGGTATTTCTAAAATAAAGTAAAAAGATAAAGAAAACTCATGGCTACTAACTACTAATGACTCCACTAACATGCTAACCTCTTAGTGATAGTTGCCTCACATATATCCTTAGCAATCACTAGTCCTTGGATCAAGAGCGTTACAAAGCACGACTCATATGTTAACTTTCACATCTAAATTCAACCAATAAGTGCAACCTACACTTAAATCATCAAAACTCAATAAGAGCAAGCATGAAATAAAGTAATGTTAGCTTGTTAGAGATTTAGTTATTAGAGTGTTAGATCTATCATCATGAGCCATCAATGGCTCTTACAAAAGCAAGACCAAGTAGAGGCTATTAGATTCATGTGGATTATCAAGTAAGAAGTTAGAAAGGTAGCGGTTAGTAGTTAGTTGCCATGAGAGAAAATTAGCTAAATATATAAAAGGAGTTAGATAAAAAAAATAAAGATAAGTTAAGAGAGCACCTTTCATAGATTGTCACCTATTACAAGCACTCTTACTTTCTCACCATGTACCAGTCTCTCTCCTATTACAAGATCTAAAAGAAATAAAAAATACAAAGGAGGAAGAAGAAGAACACTAATCTAAACTACTCTAAACTACAACAAGGAGAAGAAACTACCCTAAAACATTGCATATCCCTCAATATAGAGCCCCAGGGGGTATATATAGGCACCAGGGAAAGAAGGACCAGGGGACAAACCCTGGCCTAAAGTACGGGCGCAGCCGCGCCTGTAAGGCCGCGGAAACGTGGCTCTAGCTGTGTTTCCATGCCTCTTCTAGAGCCGCGCGCGCGGCGCTTCAGGCCGCGCGCTGTCCTGTCTGTTCCCTGTCAGGTGGAAGTCCCGATTTCTTGATTTGACGCCCTGAGCTGACAAAATCTCCTCCCTAAGGTTAATGGCTATTTGGTAGGCATTTAATCACCCATTAAATGGTGATTTATGATCTTCTTCTTCATTTGCACACTATGGACCTAGGATGAAGCAAGCAAAACTTTATTAGCAGAATTTTATATAAAATAAATACGCAGATGTGATAAAAATTATGCAAAATTAGAGACTAATCACCACACCTAACTATATTATAAGAGCATCATCACCATAGAAAAACGGCAGTAGCTACAATGTTACATATAGCATATAAACATATCCAGGTTGATACTCCACAGGAGTATCACCAGTCCAGCTTGTTTCTATCACATTGAATCTCTTTTAAGAAACCAGCTCCCAATCAAGTATGTTGGGTTCTCGTTGTTGGAGAATTCTACTATGTGCTTAACCCCATCTCCCTTGATGATTCTATGACCACACTCTTAGAAAGACCCTTAATCAACGGGTCAACAAGATTATTCTCAGATATTACAAAGTCCAGAATCACAACTTTGCCCAATAGGCACAGTATGGACTTGAGTCCGATCTGAATTTGTCTGTTCATCTTCTTTTTAGCATTTTTCTTTCTTAAGAATCTCAATGGTGTTTCTCGAATCGTTATGAACCTCAGCGAGAACCCAACATTTAGAACTAAGATAAAAGATCCTTTAATCATTCCGCTTCCAAGCAAGTAGTGTCCAGAGCAATGAGCTCAAACTCCATGGTGCTCCAAGCAATCACAGTTTGTTTACAGAATTTTTAGGATATAGCAGCACCACCGAACATAAATACATTTCTGGTAGTAGACTTAACATTGTGAGAGTCAGTGACTCAGTTGGCATCACTATACCCTTTTATGATATTAGGATATCTAGTGTAAGTTAAATAATAGCCAATTGTGACTCTAAGATATTTAAAAACTTTCTAGTGCAGTCCAATGTTCTCTATTAGGGTTACTTGTGTATCTATTCAATATACCTATTGCATAAGAGATGTCAGGTCTAGTCCTGTTGAAAATATAGATAAATGAACCTAATAATTGCGAGTATTCAAACTAAGACATAGGCTCACCCGTGTTCTTCAAAGCAATTGAAGAATCACAGGTGTCAAAAATAGATTTAGAGTTATAAAAATCAAACTTGCGAAGCATTCTTTCAATGCTATGAGATAGACTCAAAATTTCATTTGGAGTTCTGCATATCCTCATTCTTAATATCATATCAGCAAGATCTAGATCCTTCATATCAAAGTTTAGGGAGAGATAATATTTTACCCTTTTGATTGCATCAAGAGAAATTCCAAGAATAAGAATATTGTCTACATAAAGATAAAGAATGATATAATCATTATCAAAGTTCTTGAAATAAATATATTTATCATACTCATGAATAATGAATCCAAAATGTGCAATAACTTTGTTAAATTTTTGATGCCTTTGTTTATGTGCTTGGTATAGACCGTGTAACGACTTCACAAGTTTGCACACTTAGTTTTCTTGTCCCTTTACTATGAATCCTTCTGACTGGTTCATAAAGATCTCTTTCTCGAGATCGCAATTTAGGAAAGTAGTCTTGACATCCATTTGATATATGAACATGTTATAAATTAATGCAATTGCAAGAAAGATTCTGATAGAACAGATCCTGACAACAAGAGAATAGGTGTCAAAGAAATCAATACCCTTTTAATTAATGAAACTCTTGGTAACTAATCTGGCTTTGTATTTATCGACAGTGCCATCAGGTCGGTGTTTCTTCTTAAAAATCCATTTACAACTTACAAGTTTATATCCTAGAGGAAGGTCAGTGAGAATCCAAGTATTGTTCTCTATTATGGACTTGATCTAACTGTTAATGGCTTCTTTCTAGAAAATAGATTCAGAATAGTCCATTGCTTCCTTGAAGAAGTTAGGATTATCTTTTACAAGATAGGTAAAGAAGTCTTCAACGAAAGATGTGAGAGTCATAATTCTTTTGCTCCTTCTAGGTTCAAAATCAGTTGCAGAAGTAGAACCAGAAGAAGGGATATTAGAGACAAAAATAGTACAAAAAGGATTATTAGGGATTCTTGATTTGAAAGAAAAGATATCTTCAAAGTAAACATCATCCCTACCTTCAATGATGGCGTTGTTGGATATTTCACTGATCTCAGAGTTAACCACAAGAATCGGTTAACATTGCTATCTAGTACATATATGATAAATGTCGCATTAATAGTCTTGGGATCGATTTTCTTTTTCTTTAGTTTTAGTATTGAAACCTTAGTCAGGCAACACCAAATTTGAAGAATTGGATGTTAGGAGTTCTCCCTGAAAGTAAGAGGGGGGTGAATGGGTGTAGTGCCAATCTAATGCCAAATGATGCAAAATTAAAACTTAATTGCTAAGACACTATATGTAACTAAGAGTGAGTCTGAATTCCTGATGCAGGGCTCTGGAACTACTCCTCGAGTTTCCTCTAAAATAAGAGTTGAGGTGCTTTAATAGCTCTCTTAGTTGAACACAAGTGCGGGCACACAAACAATATCAAGCATATATATGAATGACCAATAAAGACAGTGCAAGATATAAAAAGAGATGAGAGTTGAGAGATAGTGAATCAAACGTAAGCACTAAGATATATTTCGAGGTTCGAGCCACTGCTCTACGTCCTCGCCTTTACACAAATAGATTTTCACTATGTCCACACAGTACCTTCCAGAAAGGGACCTCCACCGATAAATTACAATTACAACCGAGAGTACATAACTTCACTCTCTCAAACACAAATTCACTCTCTCAAACACAAATCTCTACACAAGAGTGCTGGCCCAAAGGCTCATTACTCTAGTTTTGATGATGATTAACTCATGTAGTTATAGTATTAATGATCTTGTGTTTATTTAATCTCAGATATTTGATCAAGATCTTAGTTGGTGTTTAGCTTCAACATAGGATTCAAAGTCAAGTTTTGGAGCTAGCACGTGTTGATTCAAGAGCTTCGCACCAAGATCGCATCAAGTACTCAAAAGGAGTCTAGCTCATTGGATCAAGGTTTGAACCAAGCCAAGAAGGAGAAGAAGATTTTCAAGAAGACTTGTGTCAGGTTTTGTAAGTGTCAAGATTTATTTTTAGATAAAATGTAAAGGATAGATTAGTTAGTGATTGTTCAAGTACATATACACTCACATACAGTGTTTTCATAAAAGATAGTTTTGTGTTTAGAAAAATATCGTTTTTGGATTTATCAAAACTATTTTTGAGCTTATTGTCAAAAATATAGATATTTCATCATATATGTGTAGTGGATCCTATCCATACACACTAAGTTTCAAAAGTGTTTAAAATATCTTATTTTTGTATTTGGAGAAGTTTTAGAAAAATCGATTTTGAAAATACAGATTTTTCTTTAAGCCAAAATTTCTATATTACAAAAATAGCTCAAAAGATTTGTAATGTGTTTTGATTCTTAATCAAACATGTTGTATATCAAAGTATATTAATGAACTTATTTTTGTAAAATTTTTGAGAATTTATGGAATTTTATTGATGGTAAAAAGACCAAGTTTTAATCCCTTTACTTTTGCTGACCAGGCTGTCTGGCGGTCGACCGAGCCAGAAGTCGGTCGATCGGGCGGTCAACCGATGTGCATAAACGTGCACAGCCAAGGGCCGGTCGACCGCATGGTCGACCTCCAGAGAGCTTCTGCTCTCTGTAAATGGCCCCGGTCGACCGGGCGGTCGACCGATAGGTCAAGGCCCAGTTTTCGGTCGACCGCCCAGTCGACCGCTTTTTCCAACGGTCGAAAATCCGACCGTTGGCGGTCGACCGTTGGCGGTCGACCGACTGCAGGGTTTCCTGCTGAGTTGGACCCCAACGGCTATATTTTTTAGGCCTATAAATTGGGGCTGTTTTAGGTTGTTTTAAATAAGATTTTTGGAGAGTTTTCAAGCTAGTTTTTCCTACGTCTTTAAGTGTTTATCTCCACTTGTTTTAGAGCTAAAACTTTCATATCAAAAGGAGAGTTTATCAAGAGTGTTTTCAAAAGTGATTTCTTGAGCTTTTCACCACAAATCTATCCAAGTTTTTCTCACACATACTTGAGCTTTCCATTACCATATCTATCCTATAGGAGAGTTATTGTGAGAGTGTTTTAGGTGATCAAATTGTTGAGATCACCGAAGTGTTTCATCTTATATTTGAGAAGGCGAACTTGCGGGTTCATGGTGTTTCGAGTTCTTGTGGGAGCTCGGTGTAGAGGTACGACCTCGGCAGTGCTTACGTGTGTTGTTCTTGTGGGAACAGTGAGGGGACTAGTGAGTCCAAGAGTTCTAGTGTGAACTCCTTGTAGTTGTTGCGGCACCGAGTGATCCGGTAAGATCGATTCTAGTGGAAATTCTTCATAGTGTTGAAGGCGGGGACGTAGAGTAAGGATGCTCGAACCTCGAAACAAATCTCCCGTGTTTGCGATTGCTCTCTCTTTTTCTCTCACTTGTATTTATATCTTGCATACTTACATTGCTTATAACTTTATATGCTTGATATATTTGTGCTTAATTGATATATGCTTGGGATTGTTTGCTTACACTTGTATTCAACCAAGAGAGCCATAACGGTACCTCTACTCTTATCTAGAGGAATCTTGAGGAGATAGTTCAGAGCCCTTCACCAGGAATTCGGCTACACTCTTGTGTTATACTTGGTGTGTTTAGCTTAATAATTTTAGATAAATGTTTTAATTTCGCATTAATTCATCATTAGATTAGCTAGTCACCTATTCACCCCCTCTAGGTGATTTCAATTGGTATCAGAGCTTGGTGCTCTTGATTTGGGTCTAACAGCCTAGAGTTAAAGATCCTCATTTTTCGCTAATCACAATATTTGTACACACACACATGGATTTCATATCACCTCCCATGTTTGATATTCTTAACATCCAAACTTGGAAAGTTAAGATGTCTATGTACCTCAAAGCCCTAGGCATTCATGTTTATTTTGCCACTATTAAAGATTCATATTGTTTAAATGGCAAAAACCTTGAGGTTAATGTAAAAGCCTTTCATGCTTTAAAGAGTACCCTAATTGATGAATATTTATTTAGGGTTACTAATTTTGATTCGGTTTTTGTAGTATGGAGCACTATAGTCTCCCTTGGTGAACAAAAGTAATATTATGCGGGAGTGACTCGGATGATGAAAGTGATGCTTCCAACATGTGCTACATAGTCCAAGGGGATAACCCCTTGAGGTAAATTCTGAATCCGAGCTTGATGAGGATGTTGACATGTCATATGATGATCTTGCCTCATTTTGTCAATAATTTTTTGAAAATATAATTTGCTTAAAAAGGACCATAAAAGATTGAAAAATAAGTATGAGTCCATTTCAAAAAAAAAGATTCTTTTCAAAATAAATTGGAAAACATTTCTAAAGAAAATGAATCTTTGAAAAAAAGAATATTTCCTTGTTTTCTAAATTAAATGATATTTGTAAAGGAAATAATTCTTTGAAAAATAAAATTAGTTTGGTGAAAAAAGAAAAAGAAATTGTTTTAGAAGAAAACAACTCTTTGAAAAGAAAAATTGTTTCAAAAGAAAAAATATTTCTAAAAAGAAAAAGATTGTTGATTCTCATACTTGTCATGCTCTTCATGCTACCATTGATAAAAATGAGATTCAATTTTTGAAAAATAGAATAAATTGTTTGAGCTCAACTTTGAGCAATTGTGCATTTAATCATAATAAATTGAAAACCTTATTTTAAAAGAAACAAACTTCACATGTTCATGCACATCACCCACGGCATACATATGCACACTTTGCACATCATGATCACACTCATTCTCATATTCATGTTAGAGTGTACAAATGTACACATTGCGGCCACAAAGACCATTTAGTAAAGTTTTGTTATGATAAGGTAAATACTATAAATTTTGCAAAATGTTTGGGTGCCGAATAATGCTAACCCTCGTGGACCCAAAAGAAAATGGGTACCAAAATCCCCACCTCTTATATTTGATGTAGGTGTGGGCTCTTACATGACGTGAGAGGTTGGTACTTTGGTGGTGGATGCATGAGCTTGATGGACACTTTACAATTGATGCACCACTATCAAGGAAGTTTGGTGGGAGGACCACCATATTTTGGAGACTTAGAGATTAGTACATATGTTTTGGTAACTATCTCTAAGTTCCCATTTAGTTTACATGCTTTGATATGAATATTTTTAGCATGTTTTGGTTTTGTGCTTCTTGTAGTGAATACTTGTTTAGATGAACTTTTCATTAGAACTTGTGTATATACTTGTACAAGTACTGAGCAACAATTGATTCTTATTTGTTTATACCTCATTGCTCTTTTGTACTCATTACATGTACATGTATAATTTAGTTTTGATGATTCCTTTATTTACACTTGTTTTTCCTCTTTTGTGCATGTTTTGCTTCATGTTTATGTTAATTCTTTTCTAAAACTAATAAATATACATGTATACCCTTGAGTCAACTCTTATCTAGAGAAATCTTGAGGAGATTGTTCAGAGCCCTTCACCGGGAATTCGGCTA
The DNA here is from genome assembly GCA_038442645.1 of Agave tequilana. Lineage (NCBI taxonomy): Eukaryota > Viridiplantae > Streptophyta > Magnoliopsida > Asparagales > Asparagaceae > Agave > Agave tequilana. The sequence continues at coordinate 79,698 of JAVJIF010000111.1, forward strand.
CACTCTTGTATTATACTTGAAGTGTTTAGCTTAATAGTTTTTAGTTTGCATAAATAATTTTAATTCTGTATTAATTCATCATTAGATTAGCTAGTCATCTATTCACCTCCCCTCTAGGTGATTTCAAAGAGGTAGGCATTAAGCCAAGCACAAAGTAAAGAAAATATACAACTTAGTGATCCAATGATCACAAACACTTTTGGTGATCTCAAAAGATCACTAATAATTTTTCTCACAAAACAAGATCCTAAATATAGATTTAGAATTGATTGGCTCAAGTGTGAGAAATCAAAGTGTTTGAAAAAGAAAACACAAAAAAGATACTTGAGAAAAACTTCTTGATAGATATGTAAAATGAAGAACAAAACAAATTTCCCAAATCTAATTTTTCTTTGCTTTTCTAGAACTTTGAAAATAAATAAAGATTTAGAGATTTTGGCACAAAAACTCTTTTGAAACTTGTTGTAGAAACTCAAGAGAAGATAGAAAAAATTGCTCTCAAAAACCTTAATGCAAACTGGCCTCAAAACCCCTTTATATAGGGCATAGAGAAAACTAGTTGTTGGAGTCAAAAATTGCCCAGAATGGGCTGTCGGTCGACCGCCCGGTCAATTGGCCAACGGTCTGATTTTCGACCGGTCAATCGGCCAACGTTGCGGTCAACTTTGAAGTCAATTTTTTCACTTCTACTTTCACATTATCATCCAAACGCCGAAAAAGGCAAAATATTTTTCAAACTACACTTCCCAACAATATCCAAACACCAGAAAACTTATTAACCAATTATCAAGTCCCAAAGGGAACTATTACCACTTTCTCACTTTCTCACTTTCACTCTTAACCAAACAGGCCCTATGAGTAAATTGTGAGAAATCTCAAATTCAAGTCTGGACAATAATTTTTATTTTTAAATATAAAAAATTCTCAGCTCTGCAGATCTTAATGACATGACATGCTCTCAACTGATAGCAATTGAGGAAGTAGTAATAGTTCCCTTTGGAACTTGGAAATTGGTTAATGAGTTTTCTGGTGTTTGAATGTTGTTGGGAGGTGTGGTTTGAAAAATGTTATGTCTTTTCTGGTGTTTGGATGGTAACATAAAAGTGAAAGTGAAAAATTTGACCAAAAAATTGACCGTAAAATAATATTAAAATAAAAATTAATTAAGAAAAATAAAAATTAGATTGTAATTAGAATGCAAATGAGATTTACATGACCACAAAATTAACTGTCTTGAGTTACAACTTATTACAAATGAGATTTACATGACTATAAAATTAACTGTATCACCCTGGAAGTGAGAAAGTAATTGTGTAAAAGTGAAAAGAGAAAAAGAAAAGGGGTTTCCTCATTTTCATTTTTTGGTGTTTGGATAGATAGGGAAGTGAGCAATTATACTTCCCCAGTTTCTTACTTCCGCCCACTTCCTTGCAACCAAACATGCCCTAAAATCTGGACTCCTTACACTCGGACCTTATAGACTCGGACCTTATTAGCATTATTCAGTTATAAATCTATAATGGTAGTACTATCTCACCCAAAACATAGTGAAATATAACAAAACAAAACAGAAGAGAGAGAAAATCATTTGTCACATGCACCCAATTTTCTTTCATCATCATCGTCTCTACTAAGGATCTGTCAACTTTGGAGGCACCAAAAAGGTCAAGTGGAATTGACCAGCCACCCAAATTGTTTGGTCCAGTCTAAATTCTTTTGTGTTCACATCATATCAGTGACAAGCTTGACCCTTTAACCCCTTTTTCGTTAGTCGGCGCATAATCTAAAATCATGTAGGGTCCCCCTCTCTCTCTCTCTAATGTGGGCGGATAATGCTAAGTTTGAAACTCTACAATGAAAACTTGTCTGCATTTCTCCGGCAATCAAGCTAAAAGTGCATGCTAGTATTCCTCTATTCCAAATTTAGTTGTTCAAGTAGATGATATCTAAGGGTTGGCGTGCGAGGAGAAAGCGTAAAATTTTATTAGTAGAGTTTTTTTTTTTTTTTTTTAAACTCATCAGGAATGATAACTCAAATATCGGAGCTGGAGTACTTGTAAAAATCATGTTCTCAACTGAAGACAGAGGATCGGTCGACCGGTCATGCAGATAAATGTGTACAAAGAAAGTTGGAGGAAAATGAGAAAGAGAAAACTCATTCTCACTTTCCTTGTTTGTTTTAAACTGGAAATGGGTAATTGAAAAACTCTTTTCCTTTTCTTTTTTACACCTCCGTTTTACATTACCATTTTTTCACTTTCAAAGTGTTACGGTTAATTTTATGTTCATGTAAATCTCACTTATAATAGGTTGTAACTCAAAAGAGTTAATTTTAATGTCATGTAAATCTCACTTGCAGTTCAATTGCAGTCAAAAAATGTTATTTCAGAATTAATATTAATTTAATATTATTTTGTGATTAACTCTGTGGCTAACATTTTCACTTTTGCTTCCACACTACTAACTAAACACTGAAAAACATAACATACTTTTCTGCTTACACATTCACATTACAATCAAACACCAAAAATGAGAATTGCACAAATCACAATTTTCTACTACACTTTCACATTTCTCATCCTTATTTCTCATTTACACATTTTCCTCTCACTTTCATCACACCAAACAGGCCACAGTGTCTATTTGGGTCGAGTCAGGTCAGGTTCGAGCTTGGGTCAACTTTAACCCAAACCGAGTATAGCCTTGCACGAATCCAACTTGAATAATATTCGGATCAGGTAGCTCTTGTTCACACCTGACTTGGAACTTATTTGGGTTGCCTGATCTAACCGTCACGAACAAAACGAAGCCAGCAGATCTAAATCTCAAATTGAACTATTAAACGATCTCAAAGAACCATCAAGCAACACTCAAAATTTGTGGGTAAAAAAGAAAAATAAATTATTTAAGGAAAAAAGAGTTTGATAAATGGGTAAAAAAAGAAAAGAAAAGAAAATTATGGGTTAGTTATGAGCGGGGGACAATTTGAATCTTACCCCATGATTGACATGAAATGAGACTAAGGCGGAAAAAAAATATTTGATTAAGATTTTCCCTAATTAATGGAATAAAGAGGACCAATTTTCTGAAAAACAAATCAAACCTCTCCATAAAATTACACTTTAAAATTAATAACAACATTACAATCACTCACTCAATGTGAGGGAAATTTCCTTGGATAGCTCTCAAAAATTCCAAGGCCCTCAACAGCTCACGTTCTCTCATTCCCCACCTTCAACAATCAATCAAAAATTTAATTTTCACCCCTCAAAACAAATTGTCATCCATCCAATCCACAACAATGCTATCCAAACTTGGCACCTCATCATCATCAAACCCCCAGCAGCTCATGTCCATCTTCCCCACATCCTCAAACCCCCCTGCTGCCATGCAAGAACACGAAGCCATTGCCATCTCAAACGGGTCCTCCTCCGCTTTCGCACCCGTATCGGGCTCGTCGAGCACCGAGACGGGCGAATGCGGCAAGAACTTGGCGTCCTCGCTGTCCGTCCCCCCTGTCGAGCTCTCCTTCTTCAATGCAATCTTCTCCTCGAGGATTTGCTTCTCGGCCTCCTTGTAGGCCTCCGCGGCCTCTTCGGCGGTGGAGAAGGTCCCGAGCCAGCGCCGCGATCCCCTTATCGGGTCTCGGATCTCCGCCGCCCACCTGCCCCATTTCCGCAGCCGGACTCCCTTGTGCATTGACGACGACGGTCTCCTGTGCTCTGTTGCCGCCGGGGTTTTGGGCCTTGCAGGGGTTTTGAGCTCTTGGGGCTTTTGTAATTTCTTCTTGGGCTTTGCAGGGGTTTTAATGGCGCATGACGGCGGCCATGGGACGACGATCTCGAAGACGGCCTGTTTCGGTTGCCGGGCATGGCCGCCTTCGTCGTCGTCGTCGCTGGAGGATTCAGTCAGGTCTGGGTCGCTGAAAAGTATACGGATTCTTCTTGTGGGCTGCTGCTGCGATGATGATTTCTTCTCCTCTTTCTTCTTTCGAGATTGATTCGCCATTGTTGTTAATTCTTGAATGTGAGAGAATGAAAACTGTAACGGCTCTTTGACGCAGCAGAAATCCAATGTACTTTTACTCGAAACCCAGCTCTGCAGAAATCCAGGTTAAGTTCAGAAAAGAAATTTTTTAATTTTTGCGGATTTTGGGGACAAAATGAGCCCAGTGTTACCTTGTAGATTGCAAGCGATTGAACCATTTACGGGAGAGAGAGAGAGAAGGTCAAAAATCCAAATCAATGGCTGGATTTTTCCCCAGACCCAACTCTGCAAATGCCACAAATTAGAAGAAAATGAGTGCCAAATTGGAAGGAAAAAAAAAAAAAATCAATTTTTGGAGATTGCTTGAGAACAGAGAATGAACCCATTTTTACCTTGAAGGTTGCAAGCGCATTAAACGAGAGAAAATCCCAAATCAACGACTGGATTTTAGTCCAAACCCAACTCTACAAATGGCAGAATTAGCAGAAAATGAGGTCCAAAATCTAAAGAAAACAATCTTTGGGATTGTTGAAGAGCAGAGAATAAACTCATTTGTTATCCTCCCCCTCTTCTGTCTCTCAAACAGACAGCCAGAAGCTTTGAAAGAGATAAGGGTTTAGAGAGAGGGGGGGATTTGATTTCGATGGGCTATCTGCAGAGAGATGAAGAGACTTGTCCCTTTCCTTTCTCCTCTGCACAACAGAGTCTTTTTTCCCCCTAAATCTCACAACAAAAGAGAGTACAACAAAATAATGAAGAAAACAAAGACGCAGATCTCTATATGTTATTGTTGAAAAAAAAAACATTAGATTAAAGAAAAAGAAAACAGAGAACAGGAGTACTCACCAATTTCTCCTCTTGATTCTTGATTTTTTTTTCTTTTGTTTCAGAAAATAAATTATAAATTATGAGAGGGGAGAGAGACAGAGAGAGGAGGGGGGAGAGAGAGTGCGTCCACGTGGGCATTTATATAGAGAGAAACTACACCGCCCCCCCAAGAATCAGTAAGTGATTGGAAATTCAGTGAAATTTGATGAGAAATACGGTTGTGGGGTTCAAAGGGAATTGATAACCAAAAACAGAAGGTGAGGAGGGATTTAAATGGAAAATTTTTGGTAATTTAGAAATTTAGAATCTCCACCCAAATCAATTAGATTTTGGGAAAACAATTTGTTAAATTAGGGGGGGGCAAGAATCAATAAATTGGAAATTCAATGAAAAATACGGTTGTGGGGTTCAAAGGTAGCACAAATAGAAGGTGAGGAGGGATTTAAATGGATTTTTTTTTTTTTTGGTAATTTAGAAATTTAGAATCTCCACCCAAACCTATTGGATTTTGGGAAAACAAATTGATAAATTAAACATGTTTTTTTCTTTTCATGGGCACTTCCTTTACACCTAATTACACACAAGAGGGAAGTGACGTGGAAGTAAGGAAGTAGAGTTGTTTAGTTGTCCCTTTTGAGTAAATTATGTCGACTCCTTCTTGTGAAAATTTATTTCACGAAATAAAATGGATATATTTTTAGAAATATAAATTAATAAAAAATATTGTTTTTGATTGGTTTTCTTTTCTATTGTTAAGTGTTTGTTGTTTAGAAAGGATTTAACTAAGTTGGTAAGAGTATTGTCAGGGACAATCAAAATTTATTCTTCTGCCAGCTAGATCCGAGAAGATGCCAGTAAGTTTTTCAAAGTAGTCTTCACAAAATTTTTTATAAATAACAGAACGTAATTGGAAAAACATTAAATAATATGAATTTGATTCATTGAAGGGTTATTGTACATAAATCGTAGCTGAAGTCAAAGGAGGTGCTTTTGGTGCCAATGAAATAAGCAGTACTGACAACCGGATGACAGTCACGGATATTGGCACACACATAATTGACTAATGCACACACAAAAATTTTAAATAATTTATAGACTATTATAACCCTTCATTAAAAGACTAAAATAATCTTTAATTAATATAAAATTATAAATTTTGCCTTTCATATTAATTAATGGACACACGTATTGATTAATACATTCGTTGATTAATACACACACCTATTGATTAATATACCCAATGATTAATACATACACTCAATAATTTTTTCTTTAACACAATAATTTTTTTTATTAGTCACTTTCATTTAAACTCTAAAAAAAATATCATTTTAAAACTTTTAAAACTTTTCAAGAAAATGGACGTGCTAAAGTAGAGTGCAAGTATTGTAAAAAAGTGTACAATGTTGATTCATGTGTGAATGGCACATCTGTATTGCATGCTCATGCAAAAAATTATAAGAAGAACCCATATAATGAAGAAATCCGACAATAACTTATAGGTTTTCAACAATCAATGGGAGAAAGTAGTAGAGTGGATAGTCTTGACAATTGGGAGTATGAAGAAGTGGCTATAAGAAAAACCCTTACATATTTTGTAATTCAAATAGTGGAAGGTGTTGGATTCTGATACTTCATGTCTATTGCATGTCCTAGGTTTCATCTCCCGTCCCATAGGATAATCCAAAGGGATTGTTACTAACTTATGAGAAGGAAAATTTTAAAGAATTTATTGAAAGTTACATGTCAAATGATATCTTTTACCATAGACACTTGGAATTCTATTCAAAATATCAATTACATGTGTCTCACTGTGCATTGAATTGATAATAATTGCAATTTAAATAAAAGAATTTTAAACTTTTGTCTAATTCCTAATCACAAAGGTGATTAACTTGGTAGGGCGGTGAAGAGGTGTTTGATAGAATGGGAGATTGAAAACGTCTTCACTGTAACTGTTGCAATGCATCTTCTAATGATAATACGGTTGGCTATTTAAATAAAAGACTTAATAATTGGAATGAAACAATACTACAAAGGAAACACCTTCATATGAGGTGTATTGTACATATTGTTAATCTTATTGTTAATGATGAGATTAAAGAATTGGGCTCTTCGATTGCTAGGGTGCGCTCGGCCATGAAGTATGTGAGGAGTTCTCCTTCTCGATTACAAAAGTTCAAGAATTGTGTTGAGATTGAAAAAATTGAATGACCCAAAACCTTATGCTTGAATGTGCCTACTAGGTGGAACTCCACGTATTTAATATTGAATACTACATACAAGTATGAAAGAGCTTTTGAAAGGTATGGTGATGAAAACCCATTTTTAAGAAATCAAGTGTTAAGTGAAAATGAAAATAATGATATGCTGTCAGAGGATGATTGGACTATTGCAAGAAGGTTGTGCTTTTCTTGAAAAGTTTTATAAACTCACTTTGCGTGTTTCTGGTTCTTTGTATGTAACTAGCAATAATTTTTTGCATGAGATTAGTAATATCACTTGTGAGTTGATAGATCAACAAGAAAGTGGCGATTTAGAATTGAGCAACATTGCCTGCAAAATGCAAGAGAAGTTTGACAAGTATTGAGAGAGAAGAAGACTAACATGTTGATTTACATTGCCGTGCTTCTTGACTCCAGTTACAAGGAACAATATGTACAATTTTTTCTTGAACTTCGTTATGGTGCAAGTGAAAGTTTGGAGAAGATAAAGATTGTAAAAGAGACTACATCATTATTTGTTCAATGACTACAAGTTAAGATATGAAAGTTCAAGCGAGCAATCGAGTGAGATGACTCAGTTTTTAAGCAATATTGTCAATGTTTTCTCTTTCTCTTCTCAATCATTAGACGTGAGGAGTCGTTTTAAAAGGATGAGAGCCAGCGTTGTAGATGAGGAGACAAAGACGAAATTTGAAAAAATTTTAAGTGAAGATGTCGAAGACGATCTTTTTATTTTTAACATCTTGGAGAATTGAAAAAGTTAATAGCTTAAGATTTTCTATTCTAGATCGAATGGTTCGCGATGTATTAGCAGTTCTCATCTCCACCGTTGCTTCCGAATTGGCATTTAGTAGTGGTCGTATCCTTGACCCGTTTAGGAGTCCATTGACTCTAAGTGTCACGCCCCGCTTCCTAAAATACGAGAAAACGGAGTCGCGATGAAGGTCGGCGACATATATACGCGAGGAAAATACCCCACGCATGCACGCTAAGCCTAAAGTAACCTGAACAAGTTATAAAATCTACTATGATATATCAATATCACTGCAATATGACATATAAATATCTAACACAATGGTAACAGATGAATATAAGAAAGAAATGGCAATAGAATGCGATATAGATAGAATCAAAAAAATAACATGAATAAAAGAGTAAGAATACCTAAAATCAAGAAAAGAGAGATTCTATCTCCTCATAACACGTACGATCACACGAACAGCTGAACAATATAAGAAGATGTTCAAAATTCTGGACATGCAAATCCAGGGTCGTCAATAAGCGACTTAGTGAGTGGTAAAATAAAATAGGAAGGTGCACGTGCATGTAACGTGAAAGCATATTATGAAAGAAAGATATACATGATATACGCGAGGAAAATACCCCACGCATGCACGCTAAGCCTAAAGTAACCTGAACAAGTTATAAAATCTACTATGATATATCAATATCACTGCAATATGACATATAAATATCTAACACAATGGTAACAGATGAATATAAGAAAGAAATGGCAATAGAATGCGATATAGATAGAATCAAAAAAATAACATGAATAAAAGAGTAAGAATACCTAAAATAAAAAAAAAGAGATTCTATCTCCTCATAACGCGTACGATCACACGAACAGCTGAACAATATAAGAAGATGTTCAAAATTCTGGACATGCAAATCCAGGGTCGTCAATAAGCGACTTAGTGAGTGGTAAAATAAAATAGGAAGGTGCACGTGCATGTAACGTGAAAGCATATTATGAAAGAAAGATATACATGATAAGGTTGGAATAACATGCCAACTATAAATGAATAGTAACTAAGCCAGTCAGTGATATAATCAAGGGTACCTCAGGTCATGAGTATAATCAATGTCTATCATAACATTCAGGCAGATGTCAAGTTCAGTTTATAATGTCAATATAAGAATTCAGTTTTCATTATTAATTATGTCAGCGAACATCATTTGCCACATGTAATAGACGCATCCCATATTACACCTATTACACGTTGCCAATCGAGGTCCTCAGTTATTGAAAGTGATCGGTTGGAGACATTATCTGTGTTTTAGGTGGGTCCCGTGCATACTCGGGATCACGGCCCAGACCCCTGGCGCTGAACCAGGACCTACCGCAAGGTAGTCAGGAACATGTATAACAGGTCGGTACATGTTATACATGTATAACAGGAACAGGAATAGGACGGGGTGCCAGTTACCCCACGAGAACTCTGCAGTGGAACCCTCTTTCGGCTGCGCAACCTAAATCTTAGGTCCACCCAAAATACAGACGTTTTCTCCTCCATCAATTTTCCCAATCCCAGTGTAAGTTGTTTAATTTAGTTGTCAAGATTATTAATGTACATATATATATATATATATTATATATATATATATATATATATATATATATATATATATATATATATATATATATATATATATATATATATATATATATATATATATATATATGTCGGTGAACATGATAAACAAGACGAGGTTGTTACCGTCTAACAATTTTTTTCCCAGTAGTTAGATAACATGAACATGATGGTCATCAGATAAATAGTCACAAATGTCATCCAGGTGAGTCTTAATGGTAAAGTCCTAACCGATGTCATGTAGTGATCTTGAAGGTTTATTATTAAGAACAAATGAACTTAATTGCATACAGGAATACATAAAGATACTACAAATAATACATTGAGGTAATTCATGAAGATATAAATTTCTAAATACTAGAAAATTAGCTTAATCATTTAAATCACCTTTATAACATAATTAAATAACTAGATAAAATCCTTCATCACAAGAATTCTTGTTAACTGAAGCGGGAAAAAGCACTCACCTGAGCTAGATCACAATCCAAAGTGCCGAAATCATAAGACCCCGATAAATCTACATAGTTCATTCAATAGGAATTGTTAGATTTTTAAAAAGATATTTTAAGGAGTTATAATGGGTTTTAATCTTAATTAATTAGTTAGGGGTTGGAAATATGATCCTCTAGGTCTACTAAATCTAATAGATTTAATTTAAACTAGAATCTAATTTTTGTTGGATTTTTAATGGGCTTTAAACAAATAAAAATATTTAACGGGTCTAAATTTATCATTAAGGACAATGGCTTTAAAGTGGGTGATTAGATTTAATTTATGTTAGTATTTATCTAAAAAATTTATATTAGAAAGTAGAAGTGTTGTAAAATATTATTTATATTTTTCTTTATTTTTTTGATATTTTTAATAAATTATTTTAATATACAAATTCACCTTTCTTTCTCCTTCTCCTTCTTTTTTTTTTTATACACATGTAACAACCCAGGCTCATGTCCAGGCCCAGGCTGGACCAGGCCAGGCCCAGGCCTGGCCGGAAATTTTTTTTTTTTTTAACAGGACCCAAGGCCCTGTCTGTTGTGCGGCCTAGCAGGCCTGGCCGGGGCCAGGCGAACCAGGCCGAGCTGCTCTCGGCCTGGCCTAGAGCAGCGGCCAGATTTTGTTTTTTTTTTTTTTATGCAAATTTTTTTTGAAAATATTTTTTTAAAATTCTGAAAAAATATATAAATTAAAATTATGAGTTGGTATATCTTTACATGTATTTTAGTTGAATTTTAGATTGGGTTTTGATGTATCAAAAATTTCATGGATGGCCCTTGTATAGACATGGTATTGATTAGACTATTTGTATCATATTAGTTATGGAAAACGAGTTTACTTTCTTGGATTTTGATTTGCTCAAATCAAGGTTTTGTGGGATAATAAACAATGATCCTACAAAATTTTATTAGGTAAGTTTCTAGGAACCAATAAATATATTGCAATGAGTTTTACCATACAGGTATAGATAAGTTGAATAGCAGATTGCTGAAATTAATAAATTATTTTTATAGTTCTAATTTAATTTATATTTTTTTAAAAGAAATTAATTCACAAGTTAGATCTACTTACTTCCTCCTTATTTGCTCCTCATTCCCTGTACTTCGAAGCCCTTTCGTTCACGATCCTCTTGAGGAGAAAGGATTTCGTTCACCATCCTCTTGAGGAGAAAGAAAAGATGAAAGTGGGGAGAGTTGAGATTTGAGTTTTCTCTTGAGGTAGAAGAGAAAGAAGGAGGTTTGGTCTTTATATAGGTTATTAAATATTTTAGAAACATGAATTCTAATTAGATTTAGATTGCTTAATATTAGATATTTTAGAAACCCGAATTCTACTTAGGTTTAAATTGCTTAATTTAGTAGTTCAAATAAGAATTGAGGATTGCTAAAAATCTCAAGGAGATTCAGTTTAGATATGATTTTTGATAAGATTTAAATTAGTATTAGTTATGATTAATGAAAAAGATTTGATAAGATAGGATTTTGATTAGGATTAGGATTAGAGTTTTGGGTTAAAGATTATTACGCTTTAGTTAAAAGAAATAAGTGATATGAAAAATAAGAAAATAGAGAGTGGACTTGCGGGCTTAGTTTTGGGCTTAAAAAAAATAGAAAAAGATGAAAATAAGGAAGTGAGCTTGGCTCATGTGGGCTTAGCTTAAAAAGGAAAAGAAGAATAGGCTGAGCTTACTGGGCTTGAAATGAAAATAATAATACTACCCATTAATAATAATTTAAAAAAACTAAATATAAGTAATAAGAGTTTACAAGTCATAAACAATAATAATACTAATAATGATACTAAATCAACTTAATTAATAATAATAAGATAATAGGTGGAATCAAATAAATATTTAAAAATAATAATATGGTATTATTAAATAGGGGATATTACACTAAGAATGGTCAAACTCTTTTATGCACGAAGATTAGCTTCGGTCATAATGTTATCAACAAAGATAAATGTTGAAGAAGACTTGGATGCTCTTGAAACACATGATACAGGTAAAATAAACTTGGATTTGAATATTTGATTCAATTATTGATTTTTTGATTTAGTAGATTACTTTGTTTCTTAAAGTAAACATTCATTTCTTTTAATTATAGATTTGTCTAAAATGACATCGAAACTAACAATCACGGAGGCTTATGAAGAGAAGAAGAGTAGAACAAGTTGTTGAATGGCAAGTGTTTTGTTATTGAGAAAAACTCTTTTCATTTTTGTGTTGTTGCTTTTAATTATTATAATGAACTATTTGGACTGCTACTTTGTTAGTGGATTATAATATTTAGGCTGGAATATTTGCGAGCTTTGCTACTTTGTAATATTTGCTTGTGACCTTTGCTATTTGCACTGTTTGGACTGTAATATTAGGACTGTAATGGACGTTTGATTGCCATGTTTCAAATGGATGTTTGTTCATGCCATAATCTGTTATATTTGATTATTTGTTGAGTTATGTTGCTGCAAGTGTTTTTGGGCATCCATTTTATTTGAAATCAGAAAAATGTGCTGCTACGGGGCTTTTTGGATTCAAGGAATTGGGTGGAAGTGAGGAAGTGGGAAGTGTCTTTTCTCATTTCAGCTGTTCATCCAAACACCGAAAAAGGAAAATAGTAAAAGTTCTTTTCCTTCTCTCTTTTCTCCTTTACACAACGTTTTCCTCACTTCCAGAGTGCTACAGTTAATTTTGTGGTCATATAAATCTCATTTGTAATAAGTTGTAGCACAAAACGGTTAATTTTTGCTTATGTAAATCTCACTTGCATTCTAATTACAGTCTAATTTTTATTTTTCTTAATTAATTTTTAATTTAATATTATTTTGCGGTTAACTTTGTAGTTAACTTTTCCACTTTCACTTCCACATTACCATCCAAACACCGGAAAAAACATAACATTTTTCAAACCACACTTCCCAACAACATCCAAACACCAGAAAACTTACTAACCAATTCTCAAGTTTCAAAGGGAACTATTACTACTTTCTCACTTCTTCACTTCCTCACTTCCACCCTTAACCAAACAGGGTTGCTTCTGTTTTGGCGCCATTTCTGTTGCATTTGCACCTGCTGATGTCCTTTTTTTTTGGGCCATTTTTGTGAACTAATATGTGAAAACAGAACCCAAATATAGGATAAACTGTAAAGCCCAATATAGGATATAATGTAAAGTCCAATGTAAATTTGGCCCAAGGCCCAACAAAAACCTGAACCGAAACCGCACCTAAAAATTCGGTGCGGTTTAACTTTGGTTTGTATGCAAGTTCGGTTCGGTTCTGAAATTTTTTGGTTCTGTTAGGCTCGGTTTGATTTTTTTTAGAAAAATCACACCGAATCACACCGAACCGTCCGATGCTCAGCCCCATTAGCAAGTAGATGTTTAAAAAGAACCAAAAAAAAAAAAAAAAAACCTAACTACTACTTCCACAATTTCAGAGATGAAAAGTTAATCAAATAAAGTCCATACGTATTTAGTATATTTAGAGTAATCAAATAATTGAGATTTTGTTTTGAATGGAGAAAACATATTTTATATAGATTTGTCTCTCTTTCGTTTCCCCTAAAACGTTTTACTCTAGTAATTATTTTGTTTCTTTAAAGGTATCTGACCGACCTTAAAAGCATTACTCATCATTTTATTAAAACCAAAGTAGCTTCAAAAAAAAAAAAATTAAGATAGAAAATGACCTACATAATCAAACTGAAATACGTGCGCTAATACTATATAAATACGTACAAATTTGTGATTTAAGTACCCAATACTATAAACAAAATTGTATTACATAAAAGTCTTCTTAAACTCATGTTAGAATTTTTGAAACCAAAAATGCTTACAAAGCATGCAACATAACTGTCTAAATTATATATTGTTACCATGACAAGAGTTTTGAAGGGGTTTTTGAGCCTCAAGGAAATGCTGAGGCTCTCGAGAGTAATAATTTCAAAGTCATTTGACTAAAGCTCCGTTTGGTTATCGTAATTAACCGTAATTCATAAGTCATAACTGGTAAACTCTTTTTCAATTATAAATGAGTTGCATGCATGTAAGTTTTACGGTGCTTCATTGGTAATATAAAATTGTAAGTGAGAAAGTGTATTGTATTTTACAATATTTGATTACGTGTAGGTCGCAAATGAAAAAATTGATTACAAAATTAACTATTTGGTGATTTTAAAAAGTTAAATATTAAAAATATTAAATATTAAAAAAATAATATTAATATAAAAAATAATACAAATTTATATGACCACAAAATTAACTATAAGTTGGTTGGTAATTGAGTTGCAAGTGAGTGGTAGTTAGGTTGCGTAAGTCTTTTACGAATTACGATCCAAACAAATACTTTAACTGTAATCGAATTGTAAGTTATTTACGAATTACGATCTTTTATGCGAAACAAACAACCCCTTCATATTAGTTGACAATTTTACACAACGAGAGTTTGTCTGCAAGGTGTTTGTATGCTCCGGAGATTCTTTTGCATGTAACACTTTCAACAAATTTATTTTACATTTTATGTTATCAGACTTTGAATTATCAAAATGTTATTAATTCTAATGTTTTAAATATGAAGTTAAAAAAAAAATTCAAGTTTGATGATAATCCCAAGATGACGTCTGTCAAAAATCTATTCTTCTGTCTTCTTGTGCTGACCATGACCAAGAGGCTCAAAGCTACGCAAAAGTCTTGATATCATCTCAAATTTCAAACAAGAAACAAAAATAATTTGATTTTTCAACTACGAGCTTGGTTTTCCTGACTGCATATGTAGGATGCCAGAGATCCACTCCATCAAAGTTGAGATGTGTTGGTTCATGGTTTAATAGTTGCTTGTATTTTGAAGAGAAGGGTTTTTATACATTAGCTGGAGCTCGTAGTGCTAAGAAGATGCGTTTGTAAATGGTTAGGATTATGTATCAATTAAGTTTTTCTCTAAAAAAAATTAACACAGGGTTCAAACTTTGGGGGCACTGGGGGTGGTCGATAGCAGATACAGTGATATGCCTACAGAGGGAAGTTGTTTGTCATTCTGTCGACAGCTAACATATAGTGGTCGACGGGCGCTTATCAGCCTATCGATAGCCGTGCTCAGACTGTCGATAGGCGCACCGACGGAGAATTGGGTGGTCGTCTCAATTTGTTGGCAAATCTCACTGACTGTTAACAGTTAGCGTATTTTGGGCGTATCCGAGTTGATTTCTAACTTCGTTTCTGATCCGATTTTAGAATTTCGTGTTTCTTTTTCTTCATGAGCTCTTTGCCTATAATTAAGGGGTGTTGTAATCTTGAGAAAAATCTTGAGAGATGAACTGTATTTTGAGAGTTTTAGGGTTAGTTTGTTTGTGAGATTTTTACGACCTAGTGCGTAGTTTCTCGATTTTCGGATCATCTTTGTAACCCTTATAACTCAGTTGAATAAACACTTCTCCCTTCTGCCCCAAAGACGTAGACAAGTTGTCGAACCTTGTTAAATCGTTTGTCTCAATTCAAACTTCATTTGTATTTTAATCAATTTATACTTCATTTTTAATGTATGCACTTCATTTGTATTTGTATCAGTTTATCCAATTTATTAGATTGTAACAAAATATGCATTCACATTTTACAGCTTGCAGCAATTCTCTCAAAATTTGTAAAATTTTTGGTAATTTATTATTTACTTTTTGGAATTTTTAACATATTTTAATAATATACTTTTAAAAAGAATTTTAAGATTTAAAAATAAAATTAAAATACCTAGGTCTGGCCCGACCAGCTCGAGCGGGACTCTGGGCTGTGCCCGAGTTCGGGGGATGAGCCCAGGCCGGGCCGCCTGAAAATTGCGGGCGGGTGCAGGCTTGGCCCAACCCGACCCGGTCCTTGGCCCGCTGGGTAGCCCGGCCCGTTTCGCACCCCTAAATAGATATGACTAGCTATAAGCTCCACCCTATCCATTAGTTTCCGTGAAGCAATATGGTAAATAAACATTTCTTATTTCATTTTTTTTTTAAATAGAGAGACCCCACTTATACATCCATCTTCATACGACTGGGGAAGTGGTGCGATTGAAGTTGGGAAGTGGAGTTGATTCGGTGCCATTTAAGTATTTTTTGTTCTTAATATTTTGAACCATTTACTTCAGAAAATAAAATGGAAACTAACGATATGTCTTACACACAGAGAGAAATAAAAAGTATATACTAAAAAAATATAAATAAATAAAAAAAATGTTTCTAAACCTTCACCTTTTCTAGTGCCTTTGCAAACAATTGAATCTTTGTTGTTTAGAAGTGGTTTTCCCAAGTTGACAAGGCAATAAGGCATGGGTTCTTGACTATACCAAGGGAGGTATATTATGTTATTTATGGGCGAGGGTTGGCTCCAATGCGGGAAGGACCGTGATGGTCTTTTTAGCGTTGTGGGCCGTCCATCATAACTGATGAACGGTCCAGAGCGGGAGAGAGAAAAGTAACAGTGCTTTTGTGGTGGGGCCCACAAAACGTCTTTCCTTTTCTTCCATCTCTCCCGCTCTGAGCCGTCCATTAGCTGTGATGGACGACCCACATCGCGAAGGACCATACCTGGTCCTTTGCGCGTTGGAACCAACCCGAACTCGTTATTTAATACACTTGTCAGTATTTTGCTCTGGTATTTATTGCTATCATCTTGGACTCTGATTTGATCGTTGGAGGGCCTTTGGTCAGAACTCAAACCCGACCTCGTTATGACTCTGTCTTGTAAGCCATCTCGGATTCAATACTCCAGAACCATAACAACAAGCCTCCAACCAGCCCATTGAGTTGAGAACCAGTATCTCATGCTTCATCTAACAAGGAGGTGTTCCTTGCTCAATAAAAGAAAAAAACAGCTCTAAGGAGTTCTCTTTTATTGTTCCTGAAATTGAAATATGATATCTTTGTAAGATATTTGTATAAACTTTATGCTGATAAATTGCCATGGATCTAGAATCAATCATCTCAAGAAATCAAATACATAATTAAATCAATACTAAATCATCATACCTGAAGCCATTGATGAACTGAAGGAAGTAGATGGATGAAGACTTTGATCCTTCTCTTTAATCCTGCAAGAAACCCTAATGCAGACCCTTCTTCTCTCTATCTCCTTTTCCTTTCACAACCTTGCAAATATGATGGATTCTCTTATTGCTCACAAATAATGAGCCTAGGTTATATTCTTTTCAGGAGGAGAGAAGAGGGTCCAACATTTACTAAAATAACCCTTGAGATAAAACCACCCATCATGGTTCCTTTATACCTCATGTGATTATTAACTTATATATAAATGTAACTTTAATATGGGCTTCTTTAATATCAGTTAACTTTAATTAGGAATCTAATTAATTAACCAAGGTTAGTGGGCCACCTTAATGTGAGACTAACATTCTCCCACTTGGACCACTAAACCGATTAGGTTAAAACTTTGGAAAACAAATAAAAGAAAAGACTCATTTTTCAAAACATTTTGACTCCATTGGATTCCATACTGAAAAACTTTGACACGTGATCACGAATTTTAAAAACAACAACTGATAAGCCCAAATATGAAAAACTGTAATACTGTAATTAGCTTGGACCACCAATGCGAGTCATAGCGGTTATACGACATCCACGTCATACTCCCTTCTATGTACCACAACATTGATAACCCTTACTAATTGAGTCCATAACCAAAATGACCTCTGTAATTGTCTTGTAAAGACATTTCCTGTTTAACAAACATCCATACATAATATGTGCACACATAATTGGATAACAGGAAATACAGAAACAACTTTTATTGCGCAATATTGTCAATTACATAAGTACCAAAAACATACATTTACAGATTGCTCAAAAGACCCATTCTAACAACATGTTCCTTGAATGTCTTTGGAGGCAATCCCTTGGTCATTGGATCAGCAAACATTAAAGTGGTACTTATACTTTCAATTGACACCTTCTGTTTCTGAACTCTTTCTCTAACCACCAAGTACTTAAGTTCCATGTGTCTGGAACCATTAGAGTACTTACCATTCTTAGAGAAGAAAATGGCTGCTGTATTATCACAAAATATCTTCAGCGGCCTGGCAATAGAGTCAACTACACCAAGTGCTGAGATAAAATTCCGTAACCATAATGCATGATTCGAGGCTTCAAAACAAGCTATGAACTCAGCCTCCATCGTGGATGAAGCAGTGATAGACTGTTTTACACTCTTCCACGAGATTGCCCCACCTGCTAGCATGAATATGAAGCCTGAAGTAGACTTCCTGCTATCTGGGCAACCAGCAAAATCTGAGTCCGAATAACCTATCACTTCCAACTGATCTGATCTCCTATATGTGAGCATATGGTCCTTCGTCCCTTGAAGATACCGCATAACCTTCTTAGCTAATTTTCAGTGCTCCATTCCTAGATTGCTCTGGTATCTTCCCAACATCCCAACAGCAAAACTGATATCTGGCCTGGTACAAGTATGTGCATACATCAAGCTCCCAACAGCTGACGCATACAGAACTTTCTGCATTTGACCCTTTTCTAAGTCATTTCTAGGACACTGGCTCCCACTTAATTTGTCACCCCTCATAATGGGTGCACAACTGGTTGAACACAATTCCATATGAAATCTTTTCAAGACTCGATTGATATAACCTTTCTGAGACAGTCCTAGCAATCCTCGAGATCTATCCTTGAAGATCTCTATACCAATAACATAAGTTGCCTCACCCATATCAACCATCTGAAAGTTCTTGGTAAGATAGCTTTTAGTTTCATACAGCAAACCAATATCACTACTGGCTAACAAGATATCATCCACATACAGAACCAAAAATATAAACTTGCTCCCACTGATCTTTAGATATATACACTGATCAACAGTGTTTTCTGTAAATTCAAAAGAGGTAATGGTATCATTAAACTTTATATACCATTGCCTGGAAGCTTGTTTAAGTCCGTATATGGATTTCTTTAATTTGCAAGCCAAGTGTACTTGTCCTTTCTTTGCAAACCCTTCAGGTTGCTCCATGTAAATTCCTCATCCAAATCTCCATTCAGAAAAGCTGTTTTCACATCCATTTGATGTAACTCCAAATCATAATGAGCTACAAGGGCCATAATGATTCTAAGAGAGTCCTTCTTTGATACTGGAGAGAAGGTTTCTCTATAGTCAATGCCTTCTTTCTGAGTGAAACCTTTAGCCACAAGTCTGGCCTTATATCGTTCGATATTGCCTTTAGAGTCGCGCTTGGTCTTAAAGACCCATTTACACCCGACTTTCTTACAGTTATCAGGCAATTCGACCATATCCCAGACTTTGTTATGGTCCATAGATTTCAACTCTTCATTCATAGCAACAACCCATTTACTAGAATCATTGCATTCTATAGCTTGTGAAAATGAAACTAGATCTTTATTAATCCCAATATCATAATCAGATTCCTGTAGATACACCACATAATCATCTGAAATGGCAGATCTTCTTTCCCTTTGAGATCTCCTCAAAGCTGCCGGTTGTGGTGGTTCTACTACATTTTCAATGGCAATATCCTCATGGAGTGGTGAACCAACACCATTATGTTGTTCTGGTATCTCAGCTTGATGATCAAGTTGAGGGACAACAATTTCTCTTGAAGGAAAGGGTATTGGGATATTTACCCTTACCTCCTCAAGATCTACCTTTCTTGGTTCATCACTCCCACTAATTTCGCCATTCTCAAGGAATCTGGCATTACCAGTTTCAACAATTCTTGTGCTATGGTTAGGACAATAAAATTTGTACCCCTTAGACTTTTCTGGATAACCAATGAAATACCCAGATATAGTTCTTGAGTCTAATTTCTTTTCTTGTGGATTATATATTCTAGCCTCTGCTGGACAACCCCAAACATGTAAATGTCTTAAACTAGGTTTCCTACCAGTCCACAACTCGAAAGGAGTTGTTGGGACTGCCTTACTAGGAACCCTGTTCAAGATATACATAGCAGTCTTTAAGGCTTCATTCCACAATGAATTAGGTACATTAGAGAAGCTCATCATGCTCCTAACCATATCCATAAGTGTTCAGTTTCGCCTTTCAGCAACACCATTCTGCTGAGGCGTACCTGGCATTGTGTATTGAGCACAAATACCATGCTTTTCTAGAAATTTGGCAAATGGGCCAGGATGTTGTCCTGACTCATCATATCTTCCATAAAACTCACCACCTCGATCTGATCTTATGATTTTAACTTTTCTATCTAATTGTCTCTCGACTTCTGTAATGAACACCTCAAGGATGTCAACAGCCTGAGACTTTTCATGAATTAGATACACATAACCATAACGTGACAGATCATCTATAAAGATAATGAAGTATCTCTCTCCCGTAAAACATGGAATGGAGAGTGGTCCGCAAATATCTGTATGAATTATTTCAAGAAGCTCTTTACTTCTTGTGGCACCTTTCTTGGTGTGTTTGGTTTGCTTTCCTTTTATGCAATCCACACACACACCAAAATCAGTGAAGTCTAGGTTATCCAAAATCTCATTCTTCACTAATCTTTCAATTCTATCCCTGGAGATATGCCCCAGTCGTCTATGCCACAAGATAGAGGAATTTTCATTAATTAAGCCACGTTTAATACCAACATTCGAATGCAGAGATAAAAGAGATTGTGCAAACTCATCATTCAATGAAATTTTATATAAACCATCACATAAAATTCCGTGTCCAACCGACATTGAATTATACATTAAACTGAGTTTTCCACAACTGAGTAAAACAGAATATCCAACAACATCTAATTTGGATAATGACATTAAGTTCCTAGAAATCGAAGGTACATAAAAAGTATCTTCAAGATTCATCTGATGACCTGTCTCTAAGAGTAGTCGGTAAGTACCAACAGCCTCGACCTCCACTTTGAGACGGTTCCCCATAAAGACAAATCTCTCACTTTCCTTCGGTTTCTGGGTTGTAAGGAATCCCTGCATTGAATTAGTTATGTGAGTTGTGGCTCCAGAGTCAATCCACCAAGTATTAGAAGGAACTTCAGCAAGATTTGATTCATAACATACAAAAGAAAGATTCATACCTTTCTTTTCGAACCAAGCTTTCATCTTGTTGCAGTCCTTCTTCACATGTCCTTTTCTGTCACAAAAGTAGCATTTGACAGTGAAAGGCTTTCCATGACCCTGGCTACTTTCCCCAGGTTCATTCCATTTCTTTGGTGGAAATCTCTTACCTCTTCCATATTTACCTTTCTTATGGATAGCTCCTTGAGATACTGCCAACACTGAGTGATGCCCTTCTTGCTTCAGTCTCACTTCCTCTTGTACACACATACCAGTCAGCTCATTCAGATTCCACTTATCCTTATGAGTATTGTAGTGGATCTTGAATGGCCCGAACTGAGGAGGAAGTGAGTTGAGGATGAGTTGTACTAAGAAGGATTCATCCACTTTCATTCCCAGTGATCCTAACTTCGCAGCCTTATCAGTCATATTTAGAATGTGTTGTTGAACTCCTCTATTACCATCATATTTCATGGTAGTCAGTTCAGCCATAAGGGTGCCAGCTAATGACTTATCTGCAGACTTAAATCGGTCTTTAATAGCAGTTAAAAGTTCAGATGCACTAGTAGTATGTGGGAGTGAAGTCTTGATGTTATTGGCAATGGTCATCTTGATGAACATGAGACTGAGTCTATTCGACCTTTCCCAGGCTTTGGCATGGCTAACCTGGTCTGCTGTACTTTCAGCAGTCACTTCATCAGGTTTCTCTACTAAAAGAGCCATGTCTAGGTCCAGAACACCCAGTGTAAACTGTACATGCTCAAACCACTCAGAGAAGTTTGTACCATCCAGGGCTGGAATGCTAGTGGCATGAGTGTGAAGGGAAGTAGGGACGTTCACTGAAACATAATAGGACAAGCTCACATTAATGCCTCGAATCAATACAAAATTTTAAATTTAATTAAGATGAACTATTGATATCACTTTGATTTCTCCTTTGGGCGAAACCTAAGCATATCTAGTGTTCACTCTTTAGGTGAGACTCTTTTATCACCTATGTAGGTCTAATATAATTTATGCTACTTAGACAGTAAGTCATGTTACCTTTAGGTATCCAATTCTACACCACTAAGTTGCATAAATTACACTACCCTACCCCGGTTCCTAATTATTTGAAAGAGACTTTCCTTTGGGCCAGTCCCAATCTCCTAAGTAGAACCGCCATCGAGAGTATTATTGTCTTTAATGTCACCTACATTGACAAGTCTTTTATGTAGTTGTATATTCATAAGGTTTACTAACATAGGTCACTTTGCCAACTACTAAATCAATAAGCCTTATGAATACAAAAATAACCAATAATATT
Source organism: Agave tequilana (assembly GCA_038442645.1). Classification (NCBI taxonomy): domain Eukaryota; kingdom Viridiplantae; phylum Streptophyta; class Magnoliopsida; order Asparagales; family Asparagaceae; genus Agave; species Agave tequilana. The sequence goes on from JAVJIF010000111.1 coordinate 101,952, forward strand.
CTCTAATCTTTTATTTGAGTAATACTATAATACTCCAATTCTATTACTTGACCAACATCAATCAATATTAACACAACAACTTAAATGTGTAACTCACATTTATGATTGAAATTATACCAACACTAGTCGACTGGTCAAGGAACTACTAGTCGACTTGAAATAATATAAGTCGACTATAGTGGGAGTTCCAGTCGACTAGAGTCAAATCAAGTCGACTTGGGGTCAAGTCAAGTCGACTAACTATTATCAAGTCTAGTCGACTAGGTCAAGGTAATAAGTCGACTATACTTGTTATTAGTCGACTGATCATAAATTAAGTCGACTCCTGAAGTCAACAGAGAGCTCCCAACTTTCGAGTCACTCTGTTAGTCGACTTGGGCAAAATTATAAGTCGACTATACCCTAATTAGTCGACTACTCAAAATATCAAGTCGACTATACATTTTATTAGTCGACTAACCAAAATGATTAGTCGACCCCTATACCGAAACAGAGAGTTCTTAAGTTTCTGGAAAAAAATACTTAGTCAACTAGTGTTTCGGGCTAGTCGACTAATAGTCGACGAAGCAGTTATCAAAGGCAGTTTCTGCTTAATCGATTTAATCCAAAATTAGGGAAAATTAGGGTTTCTAATTCCTGAATTTTGATCCCAATTAATTGTACAATTAGAGGACTATGAACAGGATATTAGGGTTATGTAATCCTCTATTAATTCCACAATTAAAAGATCAAAAATTTTATTTTTATGAATTGTTAATCAAAAACCCTAATTTCCCATAATCCATAATCCAAGATGTATTGATTCTAAAACACAGGCTCTGATACCAAATGTAAGATATTTGTATAAACTTTATGCGGATAAATTGCCATGGATCTAGAATCAATCATCTCAAGAAATCAAATACATAATTAAATCAATACTAAATCATCATACCTGAAGCCATTGATGAACTGAAGGAAGTAGATGGATGAAGACTTTGATCCTTCTCTTTAATCCTGCAAGAAACCCTAATGCAGACCCTTCTTCTCTCTATCTCCTTTTCCTTTCACAACCTTGCAAATATGATGGATTCTCTTATTGCTCATAAATAATGAGCCTAAGTTATATTCTTTTCAGGAGGAGAGAAGAGGGTCCAACATTTACTAAAATAACCCTTAAGATAAAACCACCCATCATGGTTCCTTTATACCTCATGTGATTATTAACTTATATATAAATGTAACTTTAATATGGGCATCTTTAATATCAGTTAACTTTAATTAGGAATTCAATTAGTTAACCAAGGTTAGTGGGCCACCTTAATGTGAGACTAACAATCTTCTTAATGTATAATCTCACATAAATAATAACAAAAAGTGTGCATAAAAAATAGAAGTATATATACATATATAGTTAAGCGTTGCACACAAAATAGTAATAGTTCCCTTTGAAACTTAGGAATTGGTTAGTGAGTTTTCTGGCATTTGGATGTTGTTGGGAAGTGTGATTTGAAAAATGTTATATCTTTTCCGGTAATGTAAAAGAGAAAGTGAAAAAAGTTGACCACAAAGTTGACTGCAAAATAATATTAAAATAAAAATAAATTAAGAAAAATAAAAATTAGACTGTAGTTAGAATGCAAGTGAGATTTGCATGACCACAAAATTAACTGTTTTGAGTTACAACTTATTACAAATGAAAGTTACATTACCACAAAATTAACTGTAGCACCCTGGAAGTGAGGAAGTAATTGTGTAAACAGAAAAAGAGGAAAAAAAAAAGGGTTTTCTCATTTTCTTTTTCTGGTGTTTAGATAGATAGGAAAGTGGGCAATTATACTTCCTCATTTTCTTACTTCCGCCCACTTCCTTGCTACAAAACACGCCCATAATGACACAAATCCATGAGTCTAAAAATCTAAACTCAAATCCGTCTAGATATTGATACATTTTGGTAACACGTTGACCAACAAAGAATAGATTTATCTAGATTGCAATTATGTATTCTTGTCCGTAACAGAAAAGTATTAATATAGCAAAGTCTCAAAAACACTGACTTGTTAGATGTTTAATTCATTTACCTCATATTAAGATATTGATGTTACCTTCAACTTTATTCTCATACGACCCATTTTCAAGTCATATTTTGCAAAGGTTTGTGTCCTTTAATCCAAAGCCTACATGATATAAAATAAAACCATAACACCATAAAAACCACCTAAAGTGAAAAATAGAAAAGAGAAAAAGAGGGCCTGGGCTTGGTTGTCCGTGTACGGGCCTTATTTAATAAAGAAAAATAGTGATTAGAGAGAAAGAAGAGTGGGCTGGGCTTTGAGTTTAGAATAAAAAATGGGAAAGAAAAAGGAAATGAAAGAAGGGAAAATATGTAATAATTATAACATATCGAATATATATGTATATCTTAGAATATGAAAATAATAATGTGCGGTTGGATCTTGAAATTCACTCGGAAAATATAATTTTTTAGTGCGACATAGGAGGGAGTTACCTCCTATGTCAGCTGATTTACATTTCTCTCTAACTTAATGAGAGAAATGTAAATCAGCTGACACAGGACGCGATTCCCTCTTATGTCACACTCAAAAATCAATTTCCCGAGTGAATTTTTAAGATCCAACCGCACATTATCATCTTCATATTCTAAGATATATACATATAAAAAATCAAGTGATTTGAAGTTTTTTTACTCCATTTTTTTTGGTTCAAACATTAACGGTTTTTTAACAATAGAACAAAATGGAACGATTAGATCAATAAGTAAACGAATTTCAAATCACTTGATTTTTTATATATGTATATCTTAGAATATGAAAATAATAATGTGCGGTCGGATCTTGAAAATTTACTCGGAAAATATGATTTTTTAGTGCGACATAGGAGGGAGTTACCTCCTATGTCAGCTGATTTACATTTCTCTCTAACTTAATAATAATATATTAATATATTATAATAATATTGTACATATTATAATATATATTTAATAATATATTAGTTATATATACCGTATTTATAGCTAATATATTATTAAATATATATTATAATATGTACAATATTATTATAATACTATATAATTAGTACATATTAATTTATATTATTGTATAGTAATAACAGTATTATATATATCAAATATATATAATAATAATATATTAAAATTGGGTGGTGAGTTCCTCAATTCTTTGCTTGAACTCATTAGTGGGTAAACCGATCACTTTTGTGATGCAAAAAACTCTCCCTCTCACACACTTTTTTTCTATTATTAATATGCATGTAATTTACATTGAGATAAATTATTATAATTTGCTATTTGTTTTACGAGAAGAGAAAAAAAAGAGTTGAATATATATATTGAAAGGCATAGTTTTATAATGATCTAAAATGAAAGTGAAGAGATTTTTGGCATTTTTTCTATTTTTGATAGCTATTAAATTTGAGGGATGAATTTCTGAAAGCCCCCTGTTGTCTTTGTTTCTTTGACCGAATTTGACGTTAATTAAGAGAATGTTGATTTAATTTATTTTTGTCCAGATACATATAATTAATATATTAATGAAGATATATTATAATATGTACTAATTATATAATATAATATTTATTAATATAATATATGCATTTATGAATATATTAAATATAATATTATTATAATATACTAATATATTATCATTAAGTTATATATTATGTATATTTTATATATGTAAAATTATTATTATATTTATATTACTAAATAATTTAAGCAAACATATTTATACTTTTTAATATATTATAAACATATAATATTATATATTTCTTTATATAATTATAGTAACATATTATATTGATTGATAATGTTAATTAACTAATATAAATAAATAATATATAACTAATATTAGGAGATCATAAATAATATATTATAAATAATATAATATTTATATTAATGTTAGTACTATAATATTGTAATATATCAATTATAATTATATTAATGCGATATAATGTTATACTAATATATTATTAGTTAATAATATAATAATATTAAATAATATCATTATAATCTATACTTATTAACTAATATTATAATTATTGTATATAAATATATTTTGTTATAATATAAAAATATTATATTATTAATATTATTATAATATTCGATGCCAGTCGCAGCTACCTCTCCCTCTCCTTCATTTCATATCTCGCGAGACCCACGGATGTAAGTAAATTATCTACTACCTCATTATTAATTGATTATTAACTCTATTATGTGATATATTACTACTTAATGTGAATATTGTTTCGAGGTTTTCCACTCCAATGCAGGCAAGTTGGTTGAAGTCTTACTTGATCATCACACACATATTAGAGATTTAATTCGTGTTTCCATTAATGTAAACGAAGAAAAGTTGATCAATAATTTCTTTTAGTTTTTAATTACTGAAAAATGAATCAACCGCAGCTTGAGCATAAAGCCGGATGCTCGTTATATTTGGGTGAATTTTTCAGCATGTTGGACTGTTTTGCCCTTGCAAGGCCTTTACACGGCGTGGGTAGGGATGTGAGTGTGGTTATTTGCACCCATAAAAGTGATGATTTTATACCATGTGGGGCTTGGCTGTTGGGAGGGAGAGGGTGAGGAGTGCGTGAAAGTACACCTAGGGGGTGAATAGGTGTAGTGCTAATTTAGGATAAATAATGCTGAATTAAAATTTAATTGCAAACACACAATGTGTGATCAAGAGTGAGTCTGAATTCCTTGTGAAGGGCACGAGAATTTCTCCTCACGATTCCTCTAAATTAAGAGTTGCGGTGCTTCAAAAGCTCTCTTGATTAAACACAAGTGTGGGCACACATACAATTTCAAGCATATGAATATAAGCAAGCAAAGCAATGCAAGATATAAGAGTAGAGAGTTGAGAGATTAAAGATCAAACGCAAACACAAGGATATGTTTCGAGGTTCGAACCATTGCTCTACGTCCCCGCCTTCACACAGAAGGATTTTCACTATCCATAAAGGATCTTCCACAAAGGGACCTCCACCGAGAAATTACAACTTTACAAACAAGGAGTACATAACTCCAACTCTCACTCCTCTACACAAGAGGAAGGCACAAAGCCTAAGCACAAAGCAGAGAAGAAAATACAACTTGATGATCTCAAGTATCACAAACAATACTTGGTAATCTCAATAGACCACAAACAAAAACTCTTCTCATAATACAAGATCTTAAAGGATAGATAAGCAATGAAAAGCTTAAGTATGTGAGTGCATAAAGCTTTTAGAAAAAAAACACAAAGAAAACTATTAGGAAAACTTCTTGATAGATAAGAAAATGAAGAACAAACTAGATCCCTAACTTGTTTTCTTTTGATTTTCTAAACCTTTGAAACAAAATAAGATTTGTAATTTGAAGCTCTAAAACTTATTTTAAAAACTTGATGAAAACTTAGGAGAAGTGAGAAAAATTGGCTCTTGAAAAACTTGTAGAAAAACTGGCCAAGAGAACCCATATTTATAGTGTTTTCAAAATATAGCTGTTGGAGTCAAAAACAGGCCTGACAAACCTGTCAGTCGACCGGCCGCCTGTCGAATTTTCGACCATTGGGGTTGTCGGTCAACTGTCCGGTCGATCGTCCCCAAGGCACAACCTATCAGTCGACCACTAGTTGACCACTCGGTCGACCGAGGCAAAAAGGAGATGAGAGACCTCCAAGAGAGAGATTGTCATTTGTTGGTGGAGAGGGAACCCTACTCACGATATATATAGTATCAAGAAACCCTAGTTTAACTCATCATAGATCTAGACCATTGATTTATAACACGAGTTCCACACGTGTAGATGAGTCCCACATTTTAATTTAAGTACACTCATGGCTAAGTGTAATTGAAAACGTGTCTAGACCCAAACTATTTAGGTTTGATCCATTCTTTATTGGGTCAAACAACATAGGTTAAGTGGGTGGGTGCAAATATCCAATTGACTTGATTAGGCCCAAAATAAATTAGACTTTAAAATATAATAAGTCTAACAATCTCCCACTTGGGCCAAGCAAGTCATACTGAATAGATATTATGCATAACTTTATGACGTCAAAACTTTAACCGCCGACAAATTACGTTTCAAAACAATCTGGTCCATTAAGTGTCCTGCCACCGAACATGGCGATCGTTACCTTATGTATAATCTGTTGGCCCGGAGGCCTTCCTCTCTAGTTTTGATGATGATTAACTCATATAGTTATGTTTACTAATAATCTTGTGATTTTAGTTTCAGATCATTTTACAAGATATTAGTTGGTGATTAGCTTCAACGAAGGAGTTTTTAGAGCTTTTCATGGTGATTCCAGTGCCCGAACATCAAGATCATACCTTTGCACTCGGTGGATCACGGTTTGGGATCGAGTCAACTTGAAGATGAAGATCGTCAAGAAGACTTAGGTATCCTAATTTAGTTTAGTGTGTTTTAGATCCATGTGTAAAGATAAGAATAGTTGATATGCTCAAGTGCACAACACACGCGTTTTATGTTTGGATATTGGTTTTTTAGTTTTTGGTTTAACCAATATTTGTTTTTCATGAATAGATTGATCAAAACAAGTTTAAATGGTTTATATGTATAATAGATGTATTCTAGTTATACATGCATGCTTAAACTTCCTATACAAACTTATTTTGACTATCCTATTCATGTATAGAAAAATCAAAGTTTGATAAAAATACAAGTTTTGGTTTTTGGTAAAAATGATAGGACACAAAAATAGTTTTTTATGCTTGATATTTGAGTTAAAATATTTATCACATGTTTATATATCAATGCAAAATGATAAAACTATTTTTGGGTATTTTTTACAAGAGATAAAAGTATTTTTAGAAATATTTTTAACAAGTGTTTCTGACCCAGAACAGTGGCTGACAGGCCAGGTCGGCCGACCGCACGGTCGACCGAACCAAGGCCGGTCGACCCTGCGGTCGATCGACGTGCACAGCCTTGTGCACGTCTGGCAGCACAGTGGGCCGGCCGACCGAGCGGTCGACCGGACCAGAGAGCTCTGCTCTCTGTATCTGGGCGGTCGGCCGTACGGTCGACCGGATGCCCCAACGGTCATATTTCTGACCGTTGGTGGTCGGCCGGGCCGGCCGACCGCAAGTCTGTCAGGCTGACAGATCAGCCTAACGGCTAGTTTCTGGGTTGGCCTATAAATACTCCATTTCTTGAGGATTTTGGCTAAGATTTTTTGAGCAAATTTTCCCTACTCTCTGGTTTTAAAAATAAGTTTTCAAAAGAGTTTAAAGAGCAAAAAGATTCATCTTATTTGTTTTAAGTGTTTTGTTATTTTCAAAGAAAATAGGCTTTTGGAAATTGGTTTATTGTTCTTCATTTCAATATCTATTTGGTATTTTTTCAAGAGTTTTTTCTTTGATCAAAACACTTGTTTTCCACACTTGAGCTTATCATCTATCCTATTCTATTGGATCATTGTTTTGTGAAAAGATGAAAGAGGTTTGTGGTTGAGACATACCACTTATTGTAAACCCTTGATTTCTTGTGTTGCTCCCTCTTTGGTAGAGGTTGAGATTGTTGTAATGGGTTGTTGTTTGCTCCCTCTTTGGTAGAGGTGGAGATTGTTGTTTACTCCCTCTTGGTGAGGTGGAGTTGGAGTTTGGTTTGTATCCCTCTTCGGTAGAGGTGATTAGTTGTTGTTTGGCTACGGGCCTACCCCTCGGTTGTGAGGCGGTGTTTGAGAGAGGAGTTCGGTACTCGTATTGTTGTAACAAATCCTCCTCGGTGGAGGTTCCCTCGATGGGAGTATAGTGGATTGGAAATCCTTCTCGGTGAAGGCGGGAACGTAGAGCTAGGGGCTCGAACCTCGAAACATATCTTTGTGTTTGCGTTTGATCCATTATCTCTAAACTCTCTCTTTACTTTTGTGCAAAGCATCATTCATTCATTCACATCTTATTGCTTGCATTTGTGCCTCGCATTATTTCATATTTCTATATCTCTTATATGCTTGGTTGTTTGTATGTGCCTCACTTATACTTAACCATAAGAGTTTCATATAGCACCTCAACCCATATCTAGGGGAATCAAGAGGAGTTAGTTCAGAGCCCTTCACGGAGAATTCGGCTACACTTGTGTGTTGTACTAAGTGTGTTGCAAATATTATCTTAAGCTTTCGCATTTAGCTCATTTAGTTTCTAGATTAGCATTATCACCTATTCACCCCCTCTAAGTGATTTACAATTGGTATCAGAGCCTACGCTCCTGATACTTAGGCTTAACATCCTACGAGTGAGATCCTTGTTTGCTAATCTACATTTGCATTTGTTTGCTTGCACACATATAGTTTGGACCCATGGACTTCATGACCCCACCTATGTTTGACCCTTCCAACATCATTGTTTGGAAGATTAGGATGTCCTTTATTTACAAACCCTAAGACATAAGGTTCACCTTGCCATTACCAAGGAATCCTTCCTTAGTGATAGCAAGCATATAGAGGCTAATGCACTTGCCCTAAAGGCCATTAGAAGCACGCTACCTAAAGATTATCTTATGCATGTTTCTAATCTTGATTCCGCTTTTGCAGTGTGGAACAAGTTAACAACAACCACCACCTCCGAACTTCAAATGCCAATCCAACAAGAAGAGGAATCTAGTGGAGATGAATCCAAGCCACAACAATGCTGTACGGTCCAAGGGAATGACTCCCTTGAGGTACAATCGGAATCTCAACTAGATAGTTTTGATGCTAGTTCTTAATGTGATGAATTTGTTGATCCCATGCTTTGAATGAAGAACTATCCATTGTGAAAAATTAATAGAAAAATATAAAATTTTGAAAAAGAAAATTCTAGGAATTGAAAAAGAAAATAAAAGTTTACATTCTAGACTTAACAATGTTTTGCAAGATAAGGTTGAGGTCTATAATGAAAGAGATTCATTAAGATCTCAATTAGAACTTGCACTTAAAGAAAATAAGTTTTTGAAAAATAAAAATTATGTGAAACTCTTTTGAAAATAATGATGTTTTGTCTTCAAAAATTGAATTTGTTTAAGAGATAATGATTCTTTAAAAAGAGAAATTGATTTTATTACAAAAGAGTTAGAAATTTGTTTAAATAAAAATAAATCTTTGAAAAATGATATTTCTTCACATGTTTGCCATGCTAGAGTAGTTTCACCTAGATCACCCCTTGCATGCTCCATTTCTTCTACTATTAAAAATGATATAAATTTGCTTAAAAAGAATATTGTTTTGTTTGGGCTCCACCTTGAGCCAATGTGCCAAGAGCCACACACGTTTGGAATTCATGTTTTACAAGAAACAAATTTCATCTTTTCATGCACACCATCCACGCATACACATGCTCCTCACGGACACCATCACACTATGTATGCTCATGTGTACACTTGTACACATTGTGGACGTAAGGGCCACCTTACTAAATTTTGTTTTGATCGTATACATGATTGTAATTTAGCAAATAAATTTGTTTGGGTTAGAGAAGGTACTAACCCCCATGGACCCAAAAAGTTGTGGGTACCAAAGACCACCCCTATTGTTTATGATGTAGGTGTGAGCTCTCGCATGACGTGAGAGTAGCGGTACCTTGGAGTGGATGCGTTCCGAGCTTCATGGAAATCAATTGGATGCATCACTTTCAAGGGAAGTTTGGTGGAGAAGACTACCTTGTTTTGGAGTCTTGGAGAGTTGCCTCATAGGTTTTGGTAACGGTCTCTTACTCCTTATTTATTTAAGCATGCTTTTCATGTTCATTATTTGTAGCATGGTTTGTTGTTTATATGATCATTATGAAAATGCCATGTTTATTAAATCCGTGACATACATGTTTAGCATTTTGAGACACCCATGTTTAATATGGACCATTATTTTAGTGTTCTCACCTTTGTTTAGCTATCATGTTTATCATAGGTTTAATAACATGTGGATTTTATTAATAATCATGTTTATGTTTATCATGATGATTTATATCTTGTTTTGATGCTTCTTGATTTGAATATATGTTTAAATGTTAGTTTTCATTAAGACTAGGATTTATACTTGTACATATAGTGGGCCACAAATAAATCTATATATGTTTGTGCTTGAATGCTTATTTGAACCCATTAGATGAGCTAGTATAGTCTAGTTTTGATGATTCATGCATTTTAAACTTGTATTCCTATTTTTGGATTTGTTTTATGTTTATGAGTTTTCATTTTATTTATATGTCCATTTTGCCAAACTTTAAGATATACATGTATACCCCTTGAGTCATTTGCCTTTCATGCAAATCTATACATATGGACTCAATTGTGTTTAGGGATATGTATGTATACTTTTGTGTTGACAAATCATACATATACCTTGAAATGAAACTTGTTTTTAACGAAAATTTAGTTTATCATGTCTCCATGTGTTTTTATTTAACTTCTTGTATATGTCTATTTTATCCAAATTATTGTTATACATATACATCCTTTTGAGCCACGTGCCTTCATGCATATATCTTTGTGGACTCGTTGTGTTTGGATATGTATGTATACTTTAGTTTGTATAGGACATACATATACCTTGAAGATTAAATAGTTTTGATGATTTTCATGTTTTCATGTTTAAAGGAATATTGAGCTTAATGGAACATTTTTTTCATGATTATGATCTTCACATCTTATTTGTACACTCACATTTATTGTTTACTCATGTTTTATTTCATGAGTTATATTTATGCTTAATTGACTTAGAGTGTTGATTATCATGTGGATTTCATGTTTCATGAAAAATAATTTTGTTTTATTCCTTACTTGAAGGATTTCGTACTAGTCTACAAATTTTTCATATAACTAGTTGTGATATTCGTCATTTTGGTAGAGTTTTTCAAATATACTTTATTTTTTAAATCTATTTTTGAAAATCCCTACCATCTATGGGTGGTTGGACGGGAGATCATGCTCATGTATGCTTTATAGTGAAAATCATTTTAAAACTTGAACATGATTGGGTGGTAGTTATATGATGTATACACTTGATCATTATTGTTGTTTCAATTGGTATCATTGAAATTCTTTTAATTGGTATCAATTTTGACTTTTATTGTATACTCATATATTCTCATATATGTATGCTTGCATTTCAAAGAATATCAATTTCTATTGTTATCTATTTTTCATACATATATATTTTTGTGTTTATGCTAAGCTTGAGCTTCAAACTTGTTTCAATTGATTCAATTTTCAATTGTTATCTTATTTCAAACTTATGCATTATTTTTATTGGTATTTCATAAAGGGGGAGAAAATTCAATTTTCATGTTTATAATTGGTATTTGTATTTCCACTCCCTTACTTTATGATAGAAAATAAAAATTTTTAAATTGATATCATACACTTAAAAAAAAATACTCTCTTTTTGATATCAAGATGTTTATTTGAATGTTTTTAAAATTTGGTATCTCAAAATTTTGTTTAAAAATAAATACAAAAGTTTTGATTTGTATTGCCTATATGCAAGGAGAGCTTAACATGTCTTCTACATATAGATTCATGATGAGTGTATCTTATATTGAAGAGCTTGACAATCTCTTCTTTATGTGGTACACGTGTGTAGGGGGAGCTTCACATCTCCTCTTATGCATTGCATAGTGTATGTTATGTGAATTAGGGCTTGTCATACCTCCTTCATGTAATGTATCTATGTAGGGAAGCTTCACATCTTCCTCTTCATGAATGTATATAGCATTTAACATTTATTTTATTGATCTATGTTTACTTTCAATTGGTATCAAAATGCTACTTTGACATATTTTCAATTGATATCCTAATTGATTGTCACCCCTATTTGTTTTGTTTTGTTTTAGACAAAAAGGGAGAACATTTTTTTTATTAACCCTTTGTTGATTCTTTGTTTCGAACAAAAAGGGGGGAAATTTTGTTGATTTAGTTTTGCTTTTACCCCTTATTGATGATTGTTTCTTTGTATTAAAAGGGGGAGAAGATTTTGTTTTGTTTTGGTTTTACCCCTTTGTTGATGATTGACAAAAAGGGGGAGAAAGATTTTGGTTTATATATGCATGTTTAAGTTTTGCATATATTAAGTTTAATTTAGTTTAATTTTAATTGGTATCTAGAGCATGTTTTATTTTTGAACATTTCATTGTGTATCTAGAGCCTTTTTATTGTTTATGCATAGATATGCATTCATGTTTAAGAGCCTTCATTGCATATTCATTATGTTTATTTGTTTATGCATGAGTTAAGGGGGAGCTTCTTTGAAGCTTAACTTTAATCCATGCATATATAACTCCATGAGTTTTGTCATCATCAAAAAGGGGGAAATTGTTGGCCCGGAGGCCTTCCTCTCTAGTTTTGATGATGATTAACTCATGTAGTTATGTTTACTAATAATCTTGTGATTTTAGTTTCAGATCATTTTACAAGATATTAGTTGGTGATTAGCTTCAACAAAGGAGTTTTTGGAGCTTTCATGGTGATTCCCGTGCCTGAGCATCAAGATCATACCTTTGAACTCGGTGGATCACGGTTTGGGATCGAGTCAACTTGAAGATGAAGATCGTCAATAAGACTTAGGTATCCTAGTTTAGTTTAGTGTGTTTTAGATCCATGTGTAAAGATAAGAATAGTTGATATGCTCAAGTGCACAACACACACGTTTTATGTTTGGATATTGGTTTTTCGGTTTTGGTTTAACCAATATTTGTTTTCATGATAGATTGATCAAAACAAGTTTAAATGGTTTATATGTATAATAGATGTATTCTAGTTATACATGCATGCTTAAACTTCCTATACAAACTTATTTTGACTATCCTATTCATGTATAAAAAAATCAAAGTTTGATAAAAATACAAGTTTTGGTTTTTGGTAAAAATGATAAGACACAAAAATAGTTTCATATGCTTGATATTTGAGTTAAAATATTTATCACATGTTTATATATCAATGCAAAATGATAAAACTATTTTTGGGTATTTTTTACAAGAGATAAAAGTATTTTTAGAAATATTTTTAACAAGTGTTTCTGACCCAGAACAGTGGCTGACAGGCCAGGTCGACCGAACCAAGGGTCGGTCGACCCTGCGGTCGACCGACGTGCACAGCCTTGTGCACGTCTGGCAGCACAGTGGGCCCGGCCGACCGAGCGGTCGACCGGACCAGAGAGCTCTGCTCTCTGTATCTGGGCGGTCGGCCGTGCGGTCGACCGGATGCCCCAACGGTCATATTTCTGACCGTTGGCGGTCGGCCGGGCCGGCCGACCGCAAGCCTGTCAGTCTGACAGATCAGCCTAACGGCTAGTTTCTAGTTTGGCCTATAAATACCCCATTTCTTGAGGATTTTGGCTAAGATTTTTTAAGCAAAATTTCCCTGCTCTCTGGTTTTAAAAACAAGTTTTCAAAAGAGTTTAAAGAGCAAAAAGATTCATCTTATTTGTTTTAAGTGTTTTGTTATTTTCAAAGAAAATAGGTTTTTGGGAAATTGGTTTATTGTTCTTCATTTCAATATCTATTTGGTATTTTCCCTAGAGTTTTTTCTTTGATCAAAACACTTGTTTTTCACACTTGAGCTTATCATCTATCCTATTCTATTAGGATCATTGTTTTGTGGAAAAATGAAAGAGGTTTGTGGTTGAGACATACCACTTATTGTAAACCCTTGATTTCTTGTGTTGCTCCCTCTTTGGTAGAGGTTGAGGTTGTTGTATTGGGTTGTTGTTTGCTCCCTCTTTGGTAGAGGTGGAGATTGTTGTTTACTCCCTCTTGATGAGGTGGAGTTGGAGTTTGGTTTGTATCCTTCTTCGGTAGAGGTGATTGGTTGTTGTTTGGCTACGGGCCTACCCCTCGGTTGTGAGGCGGTGTTTGAGAGAGGAGTTCGGTACTCGTATTGTTGTAACAAATCCTCCTCGGTGGAGATTCCCTCAGTGGGAGTATAGTGGATTGGAAATCCTTCTCGGTGAAGGCGGGGACGTAGAGCTAGGGGCTCGAACCTCGAAACATATCTTTGTGTTTGCGTTTGATCCATTATCTCTAAACTCTCTCTTTACTTTTGTGCAAAGCATCATTCATTCATTTACATCTTATTTCTTACATTTGTACCTTGCATTATTTCATATTGCTATATCTCTTATATGCTTGGTTGTTTGTGTGTGCCCTACATATACTTAACCACAAGAGCTTCATATAGCACCTCAACACATATCTAGGGGAATCAATAGGAGTTAGTCCAGAGCCCTTCACGAGGAATTCGGCTACACTTGTGTGTTGCACTAAGTTTGTTGCAAATATTATCTTAAGCTTCCGCATTTAGCGCATTTAGTTTCTAGATTAGCATTATCACCTATTCACCCCCCTCTAGGTGATTTACATAATCGAGGTAGGATCTTCCACATCACAAGTTTCAGAACCCCTAACAACATAGATCAAATGTGGACGTGTGGCATGGAAATGTCCTCTGATCAAATAAGATACTATTCCACTGGTTTTCACTTTATGACTCCAACGAGTCTAGCCTTATGACTCTAACTTGTCTAGCCTTATGACTCCAACGAGTCTAACTGCTAATTCAACAAACTCAAATGTGCAAAAGTGAACTTTAGGAAAAAGCAGTTATAAATTTATTTGTCTGAATCAACAAATATCCATAAAGTGTACTTAGAATAATGTCTGTTACATAAAATTATTCACTCCCACAAAATCAGGATATCATAATGACTAGTCATCCCCATATGAGCATTATGCTCTAAGAAGACTTTAGGTGAAAGTCCTTTAATGAGTGAATCTGTGATATTAAGAATAGTACTAACACTATCAACAGACATAATGTGATTCCAAATTTTATCATTGATGATAAGAAACTTGATGTCGATATGCTTCGACTTTGCTGAACTCTTGTCACTATTGCAGTAAAGTTTTATAGCTCTTATTGTCACAGTGTTGCTGTAATGGCCTCTCGACCAAATCCACCATCTTCCTACAATAAGAAAAATGTAATATGAAGTGGATTTCCTATTGCCGATACATCCAGCATAATCTGAATCTGTGTATCCAATCAGCTGCAACTGATCAGATTTCATGTAGTCTTCTATTGATATCACATTACCTTCTTGGTAGTCTTTCAGTGATCAATCTCAGGATTGATCAAGTATCTGCCAAGTTTCTCGATGGTATATGCTATGTCTGGACGGGTACAACTTGAGCATACATCAGACATCCAACCGCCAATGCATATGAAATGTCTTTCATTTGCTTTTTTCTGTAGGTTGTTCTTGAGACATTAGAGTAAGCTCAACTTATCTCCCTTAGAGCGATTCTTCATGCCACTTCTATCTAGCGCCTTATCGATATAGGCCTTTTGTGATAAACCTAATATTTCACATATCCTGCCACGTAGAATCTGGATGCCTATCACAAAAGAAACTTCTCCAAGATCTTTCACCTCAAAGTTCTTTGAGAGAGAACTCTTGGTCTCAAGTAAAAAATCATATCGTTAATTGCTAGTAGAATGTCATCCACATATAGCACAAGAAATATAAGTCTACTCTCTTTAAATTATAGTAAATGCATTGATCATCAACAATCTCCTTTAAAATCAAATCGGATATTACATGATCAAATTTCAAATACTATTGACGAGATGCTTGCTTTAGACCATAAATGAATTTCTTTATTTGCAAACCAAATATTATGAAACTTTCACTTTAAAACTTTCTAGTTGCACCATACAGATTTCCTTCTTAATGTTACCATTAAGAAAGACAATCTTAATATCCATTTGGTATGTCTCCAGGTCAAAGTGAGCCACCAGTGCCATAATAATCCTAAAAGAATGCTTCATGAAAATCAGGAGAAAGTCTCCTTATAGTCAATGCCCTCTCTTTGAGTGAATCCTTTGTGACAAGATGTGTCTTATACCTTTTGACGTTACCTTTCGAATCCCGCTTGGTTTTGAATACTCATTTACAACCAATCGGTTTCTTTCTTTCAGGAAATTCTACTAAATCCCAAACATCATTGTCCTTTATGGATTTTAACTCATCTTTCATGGCATTTGACCACTTATTGGAGTGAATGTTGAGTTTGGCCTCATTTAAGAATGCGGGGTCATCCTCTATCCTTATGTCAAACTCATGCTATTGGAGATAAACTATATAGTCATTTGTGATGACTGATCTCCTCTTCCTAGTTGATCTCCTAGGCACTTGTGGTTGAGAATTTTCAGGTTCTACCTCATCAGCATGATCTACTTCAGGATGAACTGTATATGTATCTTGTAAGGATGCAATTGTATTTTCATCTTGAAGTGGAACAACTACTTTATCATTTGGAATAATTTGTCATGGGTATACAATATGTTCTTCCTTAAATATGAAATTCTTATGTAGTTGACTCTCACTGTTCTGAGTATTCTCAAAAAGTTTAGCAATCCGTCTTTATGTTCTTAGTGGAGGGACAATAAAACTTAAAACCTTTATACCTCTCAGAATACCCTTCGAATAAACAGCTAACTATCCTTGAGTCCAACTTCTACTCATATGGTATATATGGCCGAGCTTCCGCTGGACAATCCCAAACATGTAGATGCCTAATACTTAGAGATTTCTCAGTCCATAACTCATAATAGGGTTTTAGTTACTGTTTTGCTAGGTACTCTAATAAGGAAGTGACAACCATTTTTAAGGCTTCAATATATAATGACTCTGGTAGAGTAGTGTGAGCTATCATACTCCCAACCATATACTGTAGTGTGTGATTTTATCTCTCAGTAATACTATTTTGACGAGGTGTCCCTGATATAGTGTACTAAGCGACAATACCACTCTTTCAGAAATTGACAAATGATTCTGGACATTTACCTGATTCGTCATATCTGTCATAGTACTCACCATCATGATCAGATCTAACGGCTTTAAACATGTCCAATGATTGGGACTTCTCATGGAACAAGTGTAGGTACCTATACGAGAGTAATTGTCTGTAAAAGTGATGAAATATTCATGACCATTCCAAGAAGCTGTAGGGAATGGACCACAAATGTCTGTATACACCAAATTAAGACACCTGAACTTCGTCTAGTACCAAACTTTCTAATATTTCTTTAATTAATTTTCGCTTAGTGTCTAAGCTATTCACATATAGAGATTCAGTATATAAAGTATGAAGTTTCAATTTATATAGCCATCAATCAGAATTCTAGTACCAACAACTTTATATTTGAAAAATAGACTAGCATTTCATTATCAAGAGTGACAGTAAAACTAGATCTGTCTAGCAAATGAAATAGAAATATGATTCCGCCTAAAAGGACGGTACATATAAAGTCTCATCTAAATCTAAAACAAAAAATCAGAATTTAATTTAAGCCTACAAACTCCAATAACTTTAATTGCAACTTATTTCCATCACCCATGTATATGTATCGCTTAGCTAGGCTAGGCCTCCTTTGAATTTGAAAGTTTCGCATTGAATCGCTTATGTGAATTATCTATTCACAATTTATAAAGTGGCACTAAAACTAAATTAATCTCAGAACAACATAAATATGAGATATACACGCTAAATAGCCATTTCTGATACTTTATGCATTCCTACTTGAGGTGGCTTACTTTCTTATAGAAGAAACATGCAATGACCTTAGACTACTTTTTCTGCACTTTTGCCACTTAGGATCAGCCACTGTAGTCATGTTTATATTCCTCCCTTTAGTTTCACTTTTCCTTTTCTTATTAGAAGTTTACCCTGAATGCTAAGTAAGCACTGACTTTATCTGGCATAGAACCCTTAATAGTTATAGGAATAGTATACTTTATAACCATTAGACACATCTTGTAAGATTTCTCCCACTTACCATCATTGACCTTTTCTTTACTGAACTTTTATTAGTGATAGTAGAGATCCATCAATCTTTAAGGTGTACACTAGGTGCATGAATTCAAGAACGATCATTTTCGTGGTCTTACCACTTCTTAAAGTTTGTACCATTCAATTTAAACTACATAAGTGTACAATTTCTCATCAGTTTAACATAAACATTGTTGGCCCAAAGGCCCATCACTCTAGTTTTGATGATGATCAACTCATGTAGTTATAGTACTAATGATCTTGTGTTTAATTAGTCTCAGATTTATGATCAAGATCATAGTTGGTGTTTAACTTCAACAAAGAATTTAAAGTCAAGTTTTAGAGCTAACACGGATTCAAGAGCCTATGCATCAAAACCACATCAAGTACTCAAGAGGAGTTTAGCTCTTTGGATCAAGTTTGGCCCAAGTCAAGAAGATGAGAAGACTTCAAGAGAAGACCTTCAAGATCAAGACTTGTGTCTAGGTTTCTTTTTAAGATTTTGTTTTTAGTTAAAATGTAAAGAATAGAATAGTTGGTGGATTTCTCAAGTATACCATACACACACTCTTGATTTAGATGAGTTTTCATAAAAGAGTTTTCATTTTAGAAAAATACTGTTTGGTTTTTGGTATTCAAAGTTTACATGTCTTTAACCAAAACTATTTTTAGTGTTTATTGTCAAAAACATAGATATTTCATCATGTATGTGTAGTGGATCATATCCATACACTCTATGCTTTCAAAGTGTTTAAAATATCTTGTTTTTGTATTTGGAGAAGTTTTAAAAAAACCAATTTAGAAAAATACTTTTTTTTGTTTTAGCCAAAATTTCTAAGTTACAAAAATAGTTCAAAATATTTGTAACATATTTTGATTTTGCTCAAACATGTTTGTATATCAAAGTATAACATTGAACCTATTTTTGTATTCGTGAATTTATGGGATTTAATTAAAAATAAATAACCCAAATTTTAAATCCTGAAAAAGGCCTGCCTGGCTTTGGCGGTCGACCGACCGGTGGACCGGACGTGTTTATCAAAAGAGTGTTTTGAAAAGTGATTTCTTGTGTTTTCTATCACAATTTCAATCCTTATTTTTCTCACAAACACTTGAGCTATCCATTGACATATTCATCCTATAGGAGTGTTATTGTGAGAGTGTTTATTGGTGATCAAAGTGTTTAGATCACCAAGAGTTCTTTCTTGTACTTTGAGGAGGCGGACGTGTGTGTTCGCATTGTTTCGGATTCTAGTGAGAACTCGGTGTTTGAGGTGCGGCCTCGGCGAGCCAGTGGGCTTGCAGTGTGTTCTTGCGGGAACGAGTAAAGGGACTAGAGAGTCAAAGGAGTTCAAGTGTAAACTCGCCTTGTAGGTGTTGCGGCACCGAGTGATCCGGTGGGATCGGTTTATAGTGAAAATCCTTCAAATGTTGAAGGCGGGGACGTAGAGCAAGTGTGCTCGAACCTCGAAATAAATCTCCCGTGTTTGCGATTGCTCCTCTATCTCTTACTTGTTTATATCTTGCATGCTTATATTGCTTTCATCTTTATATGCTTGATATATATTTGTGCTCATATTGTTATATGCTTGGGGATTGTTTGCTAACACTTGTATTCAACCAAGAGAGCCAACGCGGCACCTCAACTATTATTTAGAGGAATCTTGAGGAGTTAGTTCAGAACCTGAAAAACACCTAGAGGGGGGGTGAATAGGTGTAAGTGCTAATCTAAGAAACTAAATGCAAACTAAGTGCGCTAAATGCGGAAGCTAATGCAAATTATGCACAAACTAATACAATACAACAAGTGTAGCCGAATTCCCCTTGCGAGGCTCTGGACTAACTCCCCTTGATTCCCCTTGAAATGGGTTGAGGTGCTATGTGAAGCTCTTGTTGGATGAGTATAAGTTAGGCACACACACACAAGCAATCCAAGCAATATAAAATACACACAATCAAGCCAAGCATATAAGAATGAATAGCAATATGAATAAATGCAAGGCAATATGAAATATGCACAACACAAGCAAATATGATATGATATGAATATGATGCTTTGCACAAATATAAGAGAGAGAGTTAGAGAGACAATGGATCAATACGCAAACACCAAGATTTGTTTCGAGGTTCGAGCACCTTGCTCTACATCCCCGCCTACACCACCGTGTAGGATTTCCACTATCTCAACTCCCACCGAGGGAACCTCTACCAAAGAGGATTTCTTACAACTCTAGGAGTACCGAACTCCTCTCTCAAACAACAACCTCCTCACAACCGAGGGGTTAGGCCCGTAGCCAATACAACAACCAATCCACACATCTCTACCGAAGAGGCTCACAACCAAACTCCACCTCTACCTAAGAGGGAGCAAACCAATACCACTCCGATCACCTCTACCGAAGAGGGATACAACAAATAAAGGAGGGTTTACAACAAGTGGTTCAAAAACCACAAACTCTCTTTTTCTTTCTTTTTCCACAAAAACAAAGATCCTAATAGTTTAGGATAGAAGATAGCTCAAGTGTGGAATCAAAGTGTTTTTGGAAACAAGCAACAAAGAAAAACTACTTGGGAAATCTCTTGTATATGATGGAAAATGAAATACCAAATCAAAATCCCAAAACCTAGTTTTCTTTGATTTTCCAAAAACCCAAAACAAATAAAGATGAGAAGTTTTAAAACCCCAAAAACTCTTTTTAAAACTCTTTTAAACACTTCAGAAAACTGAAAATTTTTCTCTTAAAAAAACTTGGCCAAAATCCCCAAAGAGATGGGGTTTATATAGCCCCTATACAAAACTAGCCGTTAGGCTGAGCTGGCAGTCTGACAGACTGCCGGTCGACCGGTCCGGTCGACCGCCAACGGTCAAAAATGTGACCGTTGGGCAATAGCGGTCGACCGACCCGGTCGACCGAAACATCCTGAGAGCAGAACTCTCATCTCGGTCGACCGGCCCGGTCGACCGTCCCAGAGACTCCAAAACGTGCACAGACTTGTGCACGTCGGTCGACCGTCCCGGTCGACCGGCCTATGGTGCGGTCGACCGGTCCGGTCGACTGACTTGGCCTGTCAGCCAGTCCTCAGTTCTGCACAGATACGGGATTTGAAAATAGGTCTTTTCACTCAATAAAATCCCATAAATTCACAGTAAATCTAAAAAATAGTTTTAATCACAATAAAAACTGTTTTTCTAAAAATATGTTTTTCTAAAACTTGTTTTATCATTTTACTTTGATAACCAAACTTGTGATAAAAATTTCAAGACATATATCAATCATATCAATTCATTTTTGTGTCTTGCCAATTTTATCAAAAACAAAACTTGTATTTTATCAAACTAGAATTTTCCAAAACATGAATAGGATAGTCAAAATAAGTTTGTCTAGCAAGTTTAAAGCATGTATGTATATCTAGAACATATCTAATATACATAGGTATAAGGTAAACTTGTTTTGATCTATTATTCATGAAAACCAAAAACCAAACCATGAAACGTGTGTGTTTTGTGCACTTGAGTATATCAACTAAACTAAGCTTTACAAATATGGATCTAAAACACAAACTCTAAACTAGATACCTAAGTCTTCTTGACGATCTTCATCTTCAAGTAGACTCGGTCCAAACTCCGTGATTCTCCAAGTGCAAAGGTATGATCTTTAAGCTTTGGCACCGGAATCATCATGAATAGCTTCTAATCATCTTGTTGAAGCTAATCACCAACCTAATATCCTGTTAATGATCTGAAACTTAGAAACACAAGAATATTAGTAAACATAACTACATGAGTGTTGATCATCATCAAAACTAGAGTGGAAGGCCATTGGGCCAACAATCTCCCCCTTTTTGATGATGACAAAACTCATGGAGTTATATATGCATGGATTAAAGATAAGCTTCAAGGAAGCTCCCCTTAACTCATGCATAACAAATAAATAAATAAATATGCAATGAAAGCTTATGATTCTAAACAAGAGACATACATATTTTTCATATATTTATGTTTATTTGCTTATGCATGAACTCAATATATGCAAAAACATAAAGAAGCATATATAAACTCTAGATACCAAGTACAACAATTAATAAGCAATTAAACTTAATATTCTTGATATTAAAACATAATATATGCATATAAAACATAAGTATGCATATAAAACATAAGTATGCATATAAAACTCAAATACTTCTCCCCCTTTTTGTCAATCATCAACAAAGGGGTAAACAATCAAAACCATAGATAAAATGAGGGGTAAAAATCTTTCTCCCCCTTTTTGTCAATCAAAACAATGCAAACAATGTTTTCCCCCTTTTTGTCTAAAACAAAAAACAAAATCAATAAGGGGTGACTACAAACATGATATCAATTAAAAATATGTCAATGAAGCATCTTGATACCAATAAACAAGAATCAATATATGTTATATGCTATATACATTCATGAAGAGGAAGACGCTAAGTTAGCTTCCCTACACATATGCATTACATGAAGAAGGGATGACAAGCCCCAATTCACATAACACATATTATGTAATGCATAAGAGGAGATGTGAAGCTCCCCCTACACACGTATATCATATAAAGAAGAGTTGTCAAGCTCCTCAATTTATAATATACTCAACATGAATCTATATGTAAGAGAGATGTTAAGCTCTCCTTGCATATAGGAAATACAAATCAAAACTTTGAATATTTTCTTTAAACAAAATTTTGAAAATACCAATTGTAATTAAACATAACAAATTACCAATTGTAAAACAACATAACAAATTTTGAATGTCTAAACACAAATTTTGATACCAATTGTAAGAATATATTTCATTTTGAAAATATATAAACAAATTTGATGTTGATATCATATATTCAAAATAACAACTTTTAATCATAAAGAGTGGGAGTACAAATACCAATTGAAATACAAAATCAAATTTTCTCCCCCTTTATGAAAACAAACTAAAGACATGCATAGTCTTGATAACAATTTAAAAGTAATCAATTTAAACAAAATTGAAACTCAAGCACTAGCATAAACACAAATATATATATGTATGAAAGATAGATACCAATAGAAATTGATATACTTGGAATTTAAAGCATACATACATACAAAACATATATGAGTATACAAGAAGATCAAAATGATACCAATTGAAAGAGTTCAATGATACCAATTGACATAACAATAAGTTCAAGTGTATACATCATATTATCTACCATCCAATCATAATTCAAGTTTTAAAGATTTTCAATTTAGGGCATATATGAACATGATCTCCCATCCTACCGCCCTTGGATGGTAGGGGTTTTCAAAAATTAGATTTGAAAATAAGCTTAGTTTGAAAAACTCTACCAAAATGAAGAATATCGCAACTAGTTATATGAAAAATTTGTAAACTAGTACGAAATCCTTCAAGTAAGGAATAAAACAAAATTAATTTTCATGAAAACATGAAATTCACATGATAATCAACACTCAAGTCAATTAGGCATAAAAATGACTCATGAAAACAAACACATGAGTAATCAATAAATGTGAGTGTACAAATAAAGTGTGAATATCATAATCATGAAAATATTCAATTAAGCTCAATTATTCCTTAAACATTGAAAACATGAAAAATCATCTAAACTATTTAATCTTCAAGGCATATGTATGTCTAATACAAACTAAGGTATACATACATATCCAAAACTCAACGAGTCCACAAAATATATGCATTAAGGCACGTGGCTCAAAAGGATAAACATGTATATCTAATAGTTTGGACAAGATAGACATATACATGAAGTTAAACAATTAAACACAAAATCAAGAGAAACTAAATCTTCATCAAGACAAATTTCATTTCAAGGTATATGTATGTTGTCAAACATGAAGTATACATACATATCCCTAAACACAATTGAGTCCATATATAGATTTGCATGAAAGGCAAATGACTCAAAGGGTATACATGTATATCTTAAAGTTTGACAATAATACACATATACATGAAGTGAAAACTCATAAAATAAATCCAAAAATGGAATACAAGTTTGAAATGTATGAATCATCAAAACTAGACTATACTAGCACATCTAATGGGTTCAAATAAGCGTTCAAGCTCATACATATATAGATTTATTTGTGGCCCACTATATGTACAAGTATAATTCCTAGTCTTAATGAAAACTAACATCTAAACAAGTAACCTTAATATGAAGCATCAAAACACAATACAAAAATCATCATGATAAACCTAAAACATGATTACTATATAAATTCACATGTATATGATGTACATTATAGCTTAAATAAAAGTGAGAACACTAAGTATGGATTCATATAAGCATGTGTGTCTCAAATACTATACATGTATGTCAAGGATCTAATAAACATGGAATGATCATACTAATCCATAGACATCAAAAACATGCTATAAACAATGAATATTAAAAGCATGTAGACAATAAATGGGAGTAAAGGATTGTTACCAAAACCGAAGAAGCAACTTTCCTTGTCTCCAAAACATGGTGGTCATCTCCACCAAATCTTCCCTTGAAAGTGATGCATCCAATTGATTTCCTTTAAGTACGGAACGCATCCACTCCAAGGTGTCATCACTCTCACGTCATGTGAGAGCCCACACCTACATCAAAAATAGGAGGGGTGGTCTTTGGTACCCACATCTTGTTGGGTCCATGGGGGTTAGTCCCTTCCCTAACCCAAACAAATTTCTTGGCTAAATTTTAACATGTAAACGATCATAGCAAAATTTAGCAAGATGGCCTTTTCGGCCACAATGTGTACATGTGTACACATGAGCATACTTGTGTTGATGGTGTCCGTGTGAAGCATGTGTATGCCGTGATGGGTGTGCATGCATAAAGGATGGAACTTGTTTCTTTCGAACCAAGGTTTCCAACCGTGAGTGGTTCATGGCACATTGGCTCATAGTGGAGCCCAAACAATCCATTTTCTTCTTTAACAAATTTATATCATTTTCGAGCATAGAAGAAGTGGAACATGCAATGGGTGATTTAGGTGAAACTACCCTAGCATGGCAAACATGAGAATCAATCTTATTTTGCAAAACAATATTTTTCTCTAAGCAAACATTTAAATCATTGGAAATAGAAATGATTTTGTTTTTCAAAACAACATTCTCTTTTAAAACAAAATCAACTTTAGAAGATAAATTTTCATTTTTCTTCACAAGAATTTCACAATCATTTTTAGACTTTAAAAATTTATTTTCTTTTAAAGCAAGTTCCAATTGAGATCTCAATGAATCCCTTTCATTATAGACCTCAACCTTTTCTTGCAAAACACAATCAAGTCTAGCATGCAAACTTTTATTTTCTTTTTCAATATCTAGACTTTTCTTTTTCAAAATCTTATATTTTTCAATTAACTTTTCACAAACAATAGATAGTTCTTCATTCAAAACATGGGGATCAACGATATCATCACTTGAAGAACTAGCATCATAATCACTATCTAGGTGGGATTCCGAATGTACCTCAAGGGAGTCATTCCCTTGGACCATGAAGCATTGTGGATCGGATTCTCCACTAGATTCCTCTTCTTGAATTTGTACTTGAAGCTCCGAGGTGGTGGTGGTTGTCAATTTGTTCCACACTGCAAAGGCGGAATCAAGTTAGAAACACATAAGAGATAATCTTTAGGAAGAGTGCTTCTAATGGCCTCTAGGGCTTGTGCATTGGCCCCTATATGATTACCATCACCAAGATAACATCTCTTGGTGGCGGCAAGGAAGACATGCAAACCTAGGGTCTTTAGGTACATGGACATCCTATACTTCCAAACATCAATGTTGGAAGGGTCAAAGCTAGGAGGGGTCATGAAGTCCATGGTAAACTATGAATGTGCAAACAAACAAATGCAAATGAGATTAGCAAGCAAATGGATCACTCCTAGGATGTTAAGCCTAAGTATCAGGAGCACTAGCTCTGATACCAATTGAAAAACACCTAGAGGGGGGGTGAATAGGTGTAAGTGCTAATCTAAGAAACTAAATGCAAACTAAGTGCGCTAAATGCGGAAGCTAACGCAAATTATGCACAAACTAATACAATACAACAAGTGTAGCCGAATTCCCCTTGCGAGGCTCTGGACTAACTCCCCTTGATTCCCCTTGAAATGGGTTGAGGTGCTATGTGAAGCTCTTGTTGGATGAGTATAAGTTAGGCACACACACACAAGCAATCCAAGCAATATAAAATACACACAATCAAGCCAAGCATATAAGAATGAATAGCAATATGAATAAATGCAAGGCAATATGAAATATGCACAACACAAGCAAATATGATATGATATGAATATGATGCTTTGCACAAATATAAGAGAGAGAGTTAGAGAGACAATGGATCAATACGCAAACACCAAGATTTGTTTCGAGGTTCGAGCACCTTGCTCTACATCCCCGCCTACACCACCGTGTAGGATTTCCACTATCTCAACTCCCACTGAGGGAACCTCTACCAAAGAGGATTTCTTACAACTCTAGGAGTACCGAACTCCTCTCTCAAACAACAACCTCCTCACAACCGAGGGGTTAGGCCCGTAGCCAATACAACAACCAATCCACACACCTCTACCGAAGAGGCTCACAACCAAACTCCACCTCTACTTAAGAGGGAGCAAACCAATACCACTCCGATCACCTCTACCGAAGAGGGATACAACAAATAAAGGAGGGTTTACAACAAGTGGTTCAAAAACCACAAACTCTCTTTTTCTTTCTTTTTCCACAAAAACAAAGATCCTAATAGTTTAGGATAGAAGATAGCTCAAGTGTGGAATCAAAGTGTTTTTGGAAACAAGCAACAAAGAAAAACTACTTGGGAAATCTCTTGTATATGATGGAAAATGAAATACCAAATCAAAATCCAAAACCTAGTTTTCTTTGATTTTCCAAAAACCTAAAACAAATAAAGATGAGAAGTTTTAAAGCCCCAAAAACTCTTTTTAAAACTCTTTTAAACACTTCAGAAAACTGAAAATTTTTCTCTTAAAAAAACTTGGCCAAAATCCCCAAAGAGATGGGGTTTATATAGCCCCTATACAAAACTAGCCGTTAGGCTGAGCTGGCAGTCTGACAGACTGCCGGTCGACCGGTCCGGTCGACCGCCAACGGTCAAAAATGTGACCGTTGGGCAATAGCGGTCGACCGGCCCGGTCGACCGAAACATCCTGAGAGCAGAACTCTCATCTCGGTCGACCGGCCCGGTCGACCGTCCCAGAGACTCCAAAACGTGCACAGACTTGTGCACGTCGGTCGACCGTCCCGGTCGACCGGCCTATGGTGCGGTCGACCGGTCCGGTCGACCGACTTGGCCTGTCAGCCAGTCCTCAGTTCTGCACAGATACGGGATTTGAAAATAGGTCTTTTCACTCAATAAAAATCCCATAAATTCACAGTAAATCTAAAAAATAGTTTTAATCACAATAAAAACTGTTTTTCTAAAAATATGTTTTTCTAAAACTTGTTTTATCATTTTACTTTGATAACCAAACTTGTGATAAAAATTTCAAGACATATATCAATCATATCAATTCATTTTTGTGTCTTGCCAATTTATCAAAAACAAAACTTGTATTTTATCAAACTAGAATTTTCCAAAACATGAATAGGATAGTCAAAATAAGTTTGTCTAGCAAGTTTAAAGCATGTATGTATATCTAGAACATATCTAATATACATAGGTATAAGGTAAACTTGTTTTGATCTATTATTCATGAAAACCAAAAACCAAATCATGAAACGTGTGTGTTTTGTGCACTTGAGCATATCAACTAAACTAAGCTTTACAAATATGGATCTAAAACACAAACTCTAAACTAGATACCTAAGTCTTCTTGACGATCTTCATCTTCAAGTAGACTCGGTCCAAACTCCGTGATTCTCCAAGTGCAAAGGTATGATCTTTAAGCTTTGGCACCGGAATCATCATGAATAGCTTCTAATCATCTTGTTGAAGCTAATCACCAACCTAATATCCTGTAATGATCTGAAACTTAGAAACACAAGAATATTAGTAAACATAACTACATGAGTGTTGATCATCATCAAAACTAGAGTGGAAGGCCATTGGGCCAACAGAACCCTTCACGGGGAATCCGGCTACACTCTTGTGTTATACGTGGTGTTTAGTTTAAGAAGTTTTAATTCCGCATTATCGACTATTAGATTAGCTCATCACCTATTCACCCCCCTCTAGGTGATTTCAATTGGTATCAAAGCCAAGTGCTCTTGATTTGGGTCTTACAACTTAGAGTTAAAGATCCTCATTTTTTAGCTAATTACAATATTTGTTTACACACACCATGGATTTCATGTCACCTCCCACCTTTGACATTCTTAACATCCAAACTTGGAAGGTTAAGATGTCCTTATTCCTCAAAGCCCTAGGTATTCATGTTTATTTTGCCACTATTAAAGATTATTATTGTTTAAATGGCAAAAATATTGAGGCTAATGCAAAAACCCTACATGCTCTAAGATCTACCCTAAATGATGATTATTTATCTAGAATTGCTAATTTTGATTCGGCTCTTGTAGTTTGGAATACTATACTCTCCCTCGGCGAAAAGAACAATATTATGCAGGGAGCGACTCGGATGTTGGAAGTGACGCTTCCAACGTGTGCTACATGGTCCAAGGGGATAACCCCCTTGAGGTAATTACCGAATCCGAGTTAGAAGAGGATGTTGATATGTCATATGATGAACTTGCATCATTTTATCAACAACTTCTAGAAAAATATGACATGCTTAAAAAGGATAATAAGAAAATGAAAAACAAATTTGATTGCATGTTAAAAGAAAAAGATTCTTTACAAGATAAATTGAAAAGTTTTTCAAAAGAAAATGAAAATTTGAAAAATGAAAATACTTCCTTATTTTCTAAATTGAATAATCTTTGTGAAAGAAACACTTCTTTGAAAAATAAAATTATTTTGGTGGAAAAACAAAAAGAGATTGCTTTAAATGAAAACACTTCTTTGAAAAGAAAAATTGTTGAAAAAGAAAAGAAAATATTTCTAAAAAGAAAAGGAATAATGATTCTCATTCTAACCATGCTTTACATGCCACTATTAATCAAAATGAGATTAAATTTTTGAAAAATAAAATAGATTATTTAAGCTCAACCTTGAGCAAATGTACTTTTAACCATTCTAGATTGGAGTCTTTGTATTCAAAGAAACAAGCTTCACATGTTCATGCACATCACCCTCATCATGCATATGCATATTTTGCACGTCACGACCACACTCATACACATATGCATCCTAGAGTATACAAGTGTACATATTGTGGCCGCAAAGGCCATTTAGCAAAGTTTTGTTTTGAAAAGATGCATCATATTAATTTTGCTAAGAAAAATATTTGGGTTCCATTAGATGCTAACCTCTGTGGACCCAAAAGAAAATAGGTACCAAAATCCCCACCTTGTGTATTTGATGTAGGTGCGGGCATTCACACGACGTGAGAGAGTTGGTGCCTTGATGGTGGATGCACATGGACTTGATGGACACACATTTGATGCACCGCTATCAAGGAGGTTTGGTGGAACAACCACCATGTTTTGGAGAATTAGAGCATAGTTCTTTGGTTTGGCAACTATCTCTAAACTCCTATTTTATTTACATGCTTTTATAATTGATGATTTTTAGCATGTTTGTTTTTATGATTGTACTTCATGTGGTAAATACTAGTTTAAATGTAGTTTTTATCAAAACTTGGATATATACATGTACAAATAGTGAGCAACAATTGATTCATATATGTTTGCATTTCATTGTTCATTTGTACTCACTATATGCACATGTATAGCCTAATTTTGATGATTCTCTCATTTACACTTGTGTTGCCTATTTTCATGTTTTTACTTCATGTATATGTATTTGTATTCAAATCTAATAAATATACATGTATGTCTCTTGAGTCTCTTACCTTCATGCAAATTATATCATAGACTCCATTTATGTTTGGGATATGTATGCATATTGTTAGTTTTAGATAAATCATACATATACCTAGAAGTTTGTTTTTAAGATGAAAAATGAATTTTTATGATTTTCATCTTTGTATGAAAAATGAATTTTCATGATTTGTTTGATAAAATGATATTCATGTTTGTCTTGAGCTTTATTGACTAATTTTCATGAATATGCTATTCACATGTTGTTTGTACACTCATATTTAATTTGTTATCTCATGACTATATTTTCATGAGTCTTTATGAGCCTTATACATTTCGAGTGTCAAACTTTATGTATTTAGTATACTTCATGATATACATATGATTTGGTTTCATGTTTTTGAAGGATTTTTAACTAGCTTTTCAAAAATAATTTTAACTAGTTATGTATTCTTCATTTGGTAGTGATTTTCAATGCTAAAATATTCTCAAAATTATTTTCGAAAACCCCTACCTACCCCTTAAAGAGAGGACGGATGGGCGAGTATTCCTTGTAAGCTTTATTGAAAATCTTTTGTCTTGTACATAAAAAAGATGGTAATTATGAGTTATATTCTTGATTTATATTGTTATTTTCAATTGGTATCTCAATTGATATTTATTTTGTATATACTCATATTTTGGTTTATATATATGTATGTTTCATTTCAAATAATATCAATTTCTATTGGTATTCTTTTTCATACATATATATGATTTGTTTGTGCTTGATTGTCAAGATATTTTACATGTTTAAAGCACAAAGTATGTTTATGCTAAGCTTAATTTAAATCTTAATTTTCAATTGATTTCTCTATAAGCTTATGCATTATCTTCAATTGGTTTTTTTTCCAATTAGTATTTTTATTGATATCAAAATGTACAATATGTTTCAATTGGTATCTATTGATCTATTTATTTAAATTGGTATCCTTGAAAATTTAAATTGGTATCAAAATATAAAATACTTTCTTTCATTGGTATCAAGATTACAATTTATATCAAAATTTCATTGTTATTTCAATTGTTAAAATGTTTCAATTACAATTAAAAATTCAAAATTTGTAATGATTATTTACAATTGGTATCTTAAAACTTGATTTACTAAGATATCTCAAAATTTGTTTTATTGAGAAAATTCAAAATCTTGTTTTAATAAGAAATATTAAAAATGTTTTGATGTGTATTGCCTATATGCAAGGGGAGCTTAACATCTCTTCTACATATAGATTCATGTTGAGTGTATCTTATATTGAGGAGCTTGACAACTCTTCTTTATGCGGTACACGTGTGTAGGATCTCCTCTTATTCATTGCATATTATGTGTTATGTAAATTAGGGCTTGTCATCCCTTCTTCATGTAATGCGTATATGTCGGGAAGTTAACTTAGCGTCTTCCTCTTCATGAATGTATATCGCATATATCTTTTATCGATTGATTTGAGTTCACCCATTTGTTGATATTTTTTTTTGTTTCTAACAAAAATGGGGAGAATATTGTTTTGTGTTTACTTTAACCCCTTTGTTGATGATCGACAAAAAGGGGGAGAAGTATTTTAGTATATATGCATGTTTTCCTTGCTTTATACATAAAAGGGGAGAAAGATTTCTTGTTTATGCATATTGTTTAAAGGAGAAAAGAATTTGATGAGTTTTATGCTTGGTTGGCATGTTTATCTCCTTACATTTGCATACATGTTTGTTTAGATTCATGTGCTTTATTGTCATATATTATTGTTTATTGTGATACATGAGTTAAGGGGGAGTTTCTTTGAAGCTTTACTTTAATCCATGCATATATAGCTCCATGAGTTTTGTCATCATCAAAATGGGGAGATTGTTAGCCCAGAGGCCCATCATTCTAGTTTTGATGATGATCAACTCATGTTGTATAGTACGAATGATCTTATGTTTAATTAGTCTCAGATTTATGGTCAAGATCTTAGTTGGTGTTTAGCTTCAATAAAGGATTTAAAGTCAAGTTTTGAAGCTAACACGGTTTGATTCAAGAGTCTATGCATCAAGACCACATCAAGTATTCAAGAGGAGTCTAGCTCTTTTGATCAAGTTTGGACCAAGTCAAGAAGATGAGAAGATTTCAAGAGAAGACTTTTAAGATCAAGATTTGTGTCTAGGTTTATTTTTAAGATTTTGTTTTTAGTTAAAATGTAAAGGATAGAATAGTTGGTGGATTGCTCAAGTATACCATACACACACACTCTTGATTTAGATGAGTTTTCATAAAAGAGTTTTCATTTTGAAAAAAATTTCGTTTGGTTTTTGGTACTCAAAGTTTACATGTCTTTAACCAAAACTATTTTTAGTGTTTATTATCAAAAACATAGATATTTCATCATGTATGTGTAGTTGATCATATCCATACACTCTATGCTTTCAAAGTGTTTAAAATATCTTGTTATTGTATTTGGAGAAGTTTAGCAAAAATCAATTTGGAAAAATACCGTTTTTGTTTTTAGCCAAAATTTCTAAGTTACAAAAATAGTTCAAAATGTTTGTAACATGTTTTGATTTTACTCAAACATGTTTGTATATTAAAGTATAACATTGAACCTATTTTTGTAGATTTTTCGTGAATTTATGGAATTTAATTAAAAATAAATAACCCAAATTTTAAATCCTGAAAAAGACCTGCCAGGCTCTGGCAATTGACCGACCGGTCAACCGGACCAGGAGCCGGTCGACCGGGACGGTCGACCGACGTGCACAGGATGGGCCGGTCGACCGCACGGTCGACCGCCAGAGAGTGTCTGCTCTCTGAAAACGGCCCCGGTCG
The DNA here is from genome assembly GCA_038442645.1 of Agave tequilana. Classification (NCBI taxonomy): domain Eukaryota; kingdom Viridiplantae; phylum Streptophyta; class Magnoliopsida; order Asparagales; family Asparagaceae; genus Agave; species Agave tequilana. The sequence goes on from JAVJIF010000111.1 coordinate 134,532, forward strand.
ACCGGGCGATCGACCGGCAGAGAGCCCAGCTCTCTGTATCCTTGTCACGGTCGACCGGCCGGTCGACCGCTGGCACAACGGTCAGAAATCTGACCGTTGGCCGGTCAACCGGGCGGTCGACCGACAGGTCATCCTGGCTGTAACGGCTAGTTTTCGGACAGCACTATAAAATGGGACTTTTGGGGTTGTTTTAGACAAGATTTTGAGAAGAGTTTTGAGCTAGTCTTGCATACCCATTTTAGTAGTTATATCACGTGTTTTAGAGCTACATTTTCAAATCAAAAGAGTGTTTATCAAGAGTGTTTTGAAAAGTGATTTCTTGTATTTTCTACCACAATTTCAATCCTTATTTTTCTCACAAACACTTGAGCTATCCATTGACATGTTCATCCTATAGGAGAGTTATTGTGAGAGTGTTTATTGGTGATCAAAGTATTTAGATCACCAAGAGTTCTTTCTTGTACTTTGAGGAGGCGGGCGTGTGTGTTCGCATTGTTTCGGGTTCTAGTGTGAACTCGGTGTTTGAGGTGCGGCCTCGGCGAGCTAGTGGGCTTGCGGTGTGTTCTTGCGGGAACGAGTAAAGGGACTAGAGAGTCTAAGGAGTTCAAGTGTGAACTCGCCTTGTAGGTGTTGCGGCACCGAGTGATCTGGTGGGATCGGTTTATAGTAAAAATCCTTCAAGTGTTGAAGGCAGGGACGTAGAACAAGTGTGCTCAAACTTCGAAACAAATCTTCCGTGTTTGCAATTGCTCTCTCTATCTCTTACTTGTTTATATCTTGCATGCTTCTATTGCTTTCATCTTATATACTTGATATATATTTGTGCTCATATTGTTATATGCTTGGGGATTGTTTGTTAACACTTGTATTCAACTAAGAGAGCCAACACAGCACCTCAACTCTTATTTAAAGGAATCTTGAGGAGTTAGTCCAGAGCCTTCACGGGGAATCCGGCTATACTCTTGTGTTATACGTGGTGTTTAGTTTAAGAAGTTTTAATTCCGCATTATTGACTATTAGATTAGCTCATCACCTATTCACCCCCTCTAAGTGATTTCAAACATTGCGTTTAATAAAATTCTACTGTAATAGCCATCAAAAAAATGAATTTCAGAAAATGCAACCAGTTTAACTGATAGAGCTGCCGGTTAAACTTTTAGAACAAGTGTCTCTATATGCCAACACTGTACTTGCCCAATATAGATATCCTAAAGTTTAGGTCCTATGTAAGAGAACAGCCTTCCTTTGGGCCGATTGTCACTTTATAGGATTGGTCCCAAAGTTTAAGTAATCTATATTGGCCATATAATATATGTAATGACCCGGCCATAATGACAACCTTCCTTTGAGCCGATTGTCACACGCATGGGTCACACAAATTTATGCATCTAGATTCTTGTTCCGCCATCGGAATAGTTGATGAGGGTAATGCAATATGGGCCTATAGTGTGACAACCTTCCTTTGGGTCGATTACCACACACCAAGGTTCTCCCACTTGCATTATCCACATCAAGTATCCGAAGCCGTACATAACTCGGCCAAACAATAGTCTTCCTTTGGGCCGGCTATTGTCCGCATGAACTACGTACGCAATTAAATAAGCTCTTTTATAAATTCTTTAGCTTGAACATGTATATATCTTTATCTGTATGTTATTAACTGTAGTACACATCAATATTCATCATGCTAGACAATATAAGTAATAATATAAATATTAATGAAGCGGAAGCATGTAAGGGTACACATAACCATGATAAATAAACACTTCAATGCCTTTTTTATGTTAACTAACTACTGTTTTGTCATATATAGTTCCTTTAATACTGTAGTGCTCGTCAAGAGCTTCGAAACGGCTATTTATATGCCCAAAACAGAGGTCGTATGAGCCCGTAACGGCTAATTGATGTTTCTATTGACAAAACGGCTCTGCAGTGCTTATCGGGTCTGAATCAGACCCGACCTGTAATGGTTAAGTTATTGGTTTTCTTTCTTATTGGGCCGGATTTAAATAAACTGAATAAAACTCAATTAGCTTTATATGATATTGATTGGGATTAGGTCTCTTTATTTGAGTAGAATTCTACCCCAAAATACCGTTAATAGATTAGAATTCTATCTCAATTCTAAAACCCAAATCAATCTCAACCATTCCAATTGAAATTTAATATGAGATTAATTAGGAATAAGTTTCCTTATTAGAGTAAAATTCAATCTCTAAATTTTTAATCCTTATTAATCTCATAATTCCAAATTAAGGAAACTCTAACCCCAAAAAAAGAAAAAAAGAAAAAAATTTCGTGTTGCCACTATGCACCGCCAGCCTATGGTGGCCGACGGCGCGACGCCCATGTAGGGCCAGCGCCTGCATGCAGGCGCCTCAGGCGCCTGCTCTGTAATTCCTTTTTTTTTAATTTCTTTATGCTTCCAACGCATGCATCTCATATCCCTTTTTTTTTAAATAAAATATCTTGTGTTGCATGCATTGCTTGCATGCAGCCGACCATGCAGCATGTATTTTTTTTATTTTTTTATTTTTGATTTCTGTTTTAATTAAAAATATATATATACAGATGTAACACACAGATTTACTCCAGAAAATATATATACATGAATTCATTTTAATTCAATTATTTTAGACACAAAAAATAATCTTTATTGAATTAAAGAAAGAGATACATACTTTTCATAAATCGAGATCAAAAGATTTTTACTTTATATCCCGATAATCCGATAAAGAGGAGGCTCTGATACCAATTGTTAGATCTAAATTTATTCCATACAAGATCTACACATATACTGTAGGCCTTTTTATCATTATCAAAGGGAAAGAGGGTTTTAAGCATGCCTGATTCCATCACGAAGAGGATGCCGAAGGTTGCACGATCTTGAGGACGCCGGAGTTGAGGGAGAGGATTCTTCTCTCCAACCACCAAGTTCTCTTCTTTATCCTTAAAGGAGATGAGAGACCTCCAAGAGAGAGATTGTCATTTGTTGGTGGAGAGGGAACCCTACTCATGATATATATAGCATCAAGAAACCCTAGTTCAACTCATCATAGATCTAGGCCATTGATTTATAACACGAGTTCCACACGTGTTGATGAGTCCCACATTTTAATTTAAATACACTCATGACTAAGTGTAATTGAAAACGTGTCTAGACCCAAACCATTTAGGTTTGATCAATTCTTTATTGGGTCAAACAACATAGGTTAAGTGGGCGGGTGCAAATATCTAATTGACTTGATTAGGCCCAAAATAAATTAGACTTTAAAACATAATAAGTCTAACAGCATAAATATATATATATGCATAACCAAAAACAACATGCATATATAAACTAATTTTTCTCCCCCCTTTTGTCAATCACCAACAAAAGAGTGAGGAAAACAAATAATACCAATAAAATATATTTTTATATTAATTGAAAGAAATCAATTGAAAGAGAAACAATCTTTATACCAATTGATAACAATAAAAAGAAATGATACCAATTGAAGGTAAATTTTAAACCAAAATTGTTTAAAGTAAATACTAAAATTATTTTATAATATAGATATCAATTTGAAAATAATACCAATTGAAGGTTATTGATACCAACATTCAAAATGTTAGCATTTTTCAAAAAAAATATTTTTCTTCATAAAAAGTGGGAGTAATATACCAATTGAAAATAAATACAATTGAAAGATAAATCAAGAATTTTTCTCCCCTTCTTTTGAAATATCAATAAAACTAATGTGTAAACTTGTAAAGATACCAATTATTATTAAGAACATGAATCAAGCTTAACATGAATCAATTTATGCTATAAAAACATATATATATATAAACATTTTTTGATTTAGCACAAAAAATCATATATATGCATGTATGATCAATTTAAATACCAATTGAAATATGATGCATATATATATATATATATATATATATATATATATATATATATATATATATATATATATATATATATATATAAAAATATGAGTATACAAAAATGATATAGAAAAGGAATCATGTGTATAACTCATATATGCCACCCTATTATGCACATGTTTAAAAAGATATCCATTAAGAGCATACAATATATGGTCGCCCCTCCAACCTCCCTTGGAAGGTAGAGGTTTTCAAAAATAAGATTTGAAAATAATTTAGCATAGGTTGAAAACTCTAACTATTGAAGAATACGAAACTAGTTTTAAAAAAAATTTGAAAACTAGTACGAAATCCTTCAAGTAATGAATAAAAATAAAATTTATCTCATAAAAATATACTAAATACACAATAATTGACGCTCAAAGAGTTATGAAACACAAAGATTCTCATGAATCTATAATCATGAGTAAACAAATGATATCGCGTATACAAAAATCATGTAATAAATATAATCACGGAGATAAAACAATGAAGTTCAATCAAAACAAATGAAAAATCTTTTTTCATAAACAAGAAACCATCAAAACTAAACTTTAAAGTATATGTATGTATTGTTAAAACTAAATCATGCATATTTATCCTAAACTAAATCATACATATTTTCTATATTTGTCTTTATATCTGTCCTATTCGATTACTAGCTGACTAGGCTTGTGTATTAGTCGACTAATATCCTTATAAGTCGACTAATCTGCGCCATCTGGCTTTGCTTCTTCTTGCTTCATGTTATCATCTTCTCCAACTCGATTGGATCTTCTTAAACCATTGTCTCCTCTGAAAAATATGACAAAATCCTAATAAAAAACTCATATTAACCATACCTAATTAAAGAAAGAATGCATCTCTGGAAGCAAGAGTATATTTCTTGTCTTAAAAAACTCAAAAATGGTGATTGCCTAACCAAGTAAAGAAACATAATTTAGGCTATAAAGTGAGACTTCAAGAAAGTTAGATGGTTGCATCCACCCCCAACTCCAAATGCATTTTTACAAGATTTGCATTATGTGCCACCAAACGCTTACCAATGTGTCAATTTTAAATTGAAACCAAGAACCCTTGCTAGAAGTCTAAAATCAACTTAAAGTCCACTTTATCATTGATCTAGTTCACCAATAAAGATATTGGTTTAATTATCAAAAATCCTTGCTCAAAAATCAAAACTACAACCCTCATTCGAAGAAATAAAACACTCCACTTTATACTATCTAATTACACATTTTGTAGGTTTCATTATAGCACAGTGGAAAAATATTTTTATAATGTGTAAGAAGGTGTTGAGTTCAAATCTCACTTGCACCAAGATACAGCCTATATTTTTCAAATTTACACATTCGATCTTATCTACCCAATTTTAACATAAAATAAATAAAACAATGAGAATTAAAAAATGACAACTCATGAGAGGAATGTTTTATGAAAATTCTATTATCATCTTTAACATGTTCATGATATTATTTTCTTCAAATTACTTAAACGATTTACGGCTTAAATTATTTACTCTTGAAAATTTTCACGCGACCTACAATCCAAAATTGCAAATAGGAAGAATCCAAAGGTGGAAAATGCTTACAAAAGTTCTAAATCCAACAAAACCCCACCAAATAAAATCTCCAATCGGACACAAGGAGGCGACCAAACCCACGTGACCCATCGCTACCAAACCCACGCACCCCCACCCACCCCAATTTCCCACAAAGCTTTCGTGATAACCCTCTCCTTTATGTCGTATTTGCACAAACAGTCCATCAACCATCAATCTGCGAATCAAATAAAAAAATGGACCAATAAGAAAAACGTCATCACGTACTAAAGCCAAACCCTAAAAACAAACGTGCATGGACATAATATCTTGAAACAAGCAGAGAAGAACCCCGCGGACGGCCAAATAAACGCTGACTGTCCATTAGGGGCAACAAAAACGTCCTTTGTTTGTCAAACTCAGATTTACAGTGCGCCCCCTTACCGGTCCAAAAAGTAATAGAGCGTAGATTACCAAAAGCGCATCTCGCTGATGAAGAAAGCAAGTCTTCCAAATTAATTAATTAAAGAGGTGCTTTTCTGCAAATTCCGGGTTAGTCCATGGGGAAGGAGAAGCTCCCTCGTAGCTTACATGTTAAGTCCACGCCAACTTTTTTTTTTTTGCTTTTTAGTCCAAACCAACTTTTCTGCAAATTCAGTCCACGTTGAGGTCCTTTTTTGCAACAGGACGATGTAACGGAGTTAACGACCTTATACATTCGGTCATTCTAAACGGTAAATAAAAAGGAAGAAAACGGAAGAGGATAACGGATTAAACCCCATCAATTTTTCCATCTTTAGCTGACTTCTCTAAACTTTACATCCTCCTTTTTTTCAAAAGAAAGAAAAAAAATTGTTTAAAAACAAAGGGGAATAAAATCTTGTGGATCCCACAAGGACCGCCGACGTCAGACGGCCGGCAAGAACTCCGGCCGCCACGCGAGGTCCGAAAAATCGGCCGGCCCACAGGCCCAGCCGTCGTCGTCGAACAGTCCTCCGTCGAAGATAACGCCCCCGTAATCCCCTCCGTTGTCCTCCGACCCGAACCCGAAATCCAAATGGATTTCATCGTCCAGTCCCCAAATCTTTCCAAACCCTACCTCCTCCGCGTCGGGGCCGCCGGTGACCTCGCCGGAGGTCTCCTCCCCCTCCGCCGCCGGCGGCAGGCCGAGCTCGTCATCCGACGCCTCCAACAAGAACCCCAGATCCGGTTGCTTCGTCTCCGAACCCGAAACCTCGACCGGGTCCGAATCCGAAACCGCTACCGGCAGCGCGATTTCTTCCTCCAGGCTCCGCATCACCGAGTCGAGGTCGGTGTTATCGGGTTCGGAATCATCATCGAGGATATCAAAGAAGTCGGCCCGAATCCGCTTCGACTCCGACATGTACTCCGGCAACCCTCCCACTACTTCGTCGTCTCGGGGCCGCTTGCTGCTCGCAGCGGTGGTTTCCTCCATTGGGAACGGAAATGAGAGGAGAGAGAAGAGTTTGGGTATTTTGGGAAGAAAAGTGGAGAGAGAAGAAAAACAGCCCGAGGGTGTTTTGGTCAGGAGGGAGGGCGTCGGGTTCGGATTTATATAGAGAAGCGGGTTTTCGATTTTTTGGTTTAGAAAACAATTTTCTAATTTAAAATAATAAAGAAAGATTTTGTGGGATTAAAATATTGTGAAGGGGAAACGGTCAGGGAAGTGGGGTCGAGTGGTGCGAGCGCATGTGCATCGGGGATCGGATTTGTTGGGTTTTTTTTTCTTCTTTTAGATCGCGGAATTAAAGTGGGTTTAATTTTTAGGGTGGCGTCCGGGATTAGCTGGGTTTGAAGTCCGCGGATTTGGCGTCCGGAGACCGCCGACTGCGTCAGCGGCTAAAGGGCGGTGGATGAGTGGTTTTTTTTTTATTTTTTTTATTTTTTGATGATTTCTTTTAAACAGGTCGTAATCTGTTTCTCAATCGCTCATAATCTGATCTCACTTCTTTACCACTGAATAGATGTTACAAATGAGGTTTGTTTCTATGCAGCTGTCGGGCTCAATATTTGAATAGATAAATTTCTATATATTGAATCCAAGTAGTAACTCAAAATACTTAATTTTGTGACCATGTAAATTTCGCTTTCAGTCTAAATAGAGTAAAAAAATATTCATAATTAATATTTATTATAATATTATTTTGATGTCAATTTTTTGATCAAAATTTTCATTTCCACTTCTATATTAATAATCACACACCGAAAAATATAATATATTTTTTCACTTACACTTTCACGTTACTACCAAACATCAGAAAATTTACTTGCATAAATCTCAATGTCTTATATATTTCTCACATTTTCTATCACATCTTTCGCTTTCATTTTTTCTCTACTGCTTGTAGCAAATCAAAAAGGCCCTACATGTAACTATGATAAATAGATGATGAGTTTGATTATGGGTGAATTCTAATCCAACCCAACACATTGTGCTCTAGACTCCAAGTCGATCAATTCGAGCTTATATTTAAACCTCGCCAACCCATATTTGTGTTGTGTCAATCAAACTGCAGTAGAAGGGTTTGTCGTTGTAATGAACATGTACCAAAATAAAATGGTGAGTTGTATAGAAACCATACTTATGTAAAGCTATGCTAGAGAGATTTCTATTGATAAGACACTTTTAACGTAAAAGTCTTTTACTTGACGTGCAACCGTGCATACATAATTTTCACGGGATGCCCCTTTCATAAAACATACTAGTAAGGCACATTGCACGTAGAATGATTCAAATGGTAAAATTTTATAATCTCTCTCTTATTATTTTGAATTTGGACTTTCTCATTTATTTATTTTTTAAACAGTTGCAGCAGCTAATTTTTTTGATAGAATTTATCTGCACTCAATTTGTAAGAGAAAAAAATAGAGCAATGGAACACCAGAGAATTTATGTGAAAAATCCGCAAAGGGAAAAAATCTGCGTATCGACAGAGAGATTTCACTAAATCAAAAAGATCACAAGGAGTTCACAACACTCTGTTACAGATATAATTCTCTAGAGCTCGATCTTCCTAGTTCTCTTTGTTTGATGGAGGTCCAAGTGTATAAATATCCTGCACGTCGTAACCAAAGGTGCGGATATTACAAATCTCCATAAGAGCAAGATTTGCACGTTAAGATTTCTTCATTACTGCTCGGATTATGCTCTTGATTATTGGGAGTAATTCTTGCTGCCATCTGTAGCCATCCGCGCTGGATTAGGAACTGTTGCAACATTCAAAACGTGGGATGATCTGACGGCAAGAACTCCAAATTCGTGCAACAGAAGCAAGAACTCCAAATTACTATATATTTATACATGTGAATTCTGATATGATGAATGACTGAGATGAAAAGATAACCATTCATTGTTCTTTGTGAAAATAAGAATTCAATCTTCAATATAAAGAAAAGCATTTGAAAATTCCCATTATAATTTTGGCCACACTAGTGTTGGGAGAGAGGAGATAGAAGAGATAAAAGACATCGGAAGAGTTTTTAAGCTCATTGAAAAAAATAGCGCAGAGATCAAAAGCCAAAAAAAGTGAGAACGCAGGTATGCAGCCAGTCAGGACAGAGCCCGGTCGACCGTCCGGTCGACTGGTGTGCACGATGTACACAGACATGGCCCGGTCAACCGGCACAGTCGACCGACTGTCATGAGCTAACTCTCGGTTGCTCCTGGTCGACCGGGCCGGCCGACCAAGGACAAGGGTCGGTCGACCGGCCGATCGACCGACAGACGTGTTCTGTTCTCCTTTCTGAATTCAGACTCCTTTTTTGTTTTGGGGTCGAATCCCATCGGGGTTTCCTAGATCCCTAGGACTCTCTGTCTATAAATATGAGTCAGAGCCCTCATGAATTTGTATCCCACTGAAAATCTCCCTTGGAAATTCCTTGAAGCAAGGAACAAGTTGTAATTGATTATTGAATCAATAAAATCTCTCCGCCTTACCCCGAGAACGTAAACAATTTGCCGAACCTCGTTAAATACTGTGTTGGCTTGTTTTCTCTCTTATTTCTTATTCTTGTCGTGTGAGTACTTCTCCGGCGTCTATCTCTATTGGTGGATTCCTCGCTGGTCGTTGCTTGCGCGCAACAAGTGGTATCAGAGCATCCCAGGTTCGTCGTGGGATCGTGTGTCGATTTCAAGAGCATCAGTTGTTGTTTGAAGGAGATCTTGTGTTGATCTCGGAGCAGCGTTGGGACTGTTTGTGGGATTGTGTATCGATCTCAAAACAGTATTTGGATTACTCGAGGAATCAACTCGAAGGAGTAGATCGCTTCAGAAACTCTTCTAGGGTTTCACTTTGAGGTAAAGATCCTATTTTTATCTAGTTTTTTTGATCTATCTCTGTTTGCTTTCGCACTGCTTTGAGGAATCAGTTGAGAAAATGTCTGGAGATAGTACATTTACGGTGAAATCCGTGAATCCACATTCATTGACAATTGATATGGTGAAGTTCGACAACAATAACAACTTTGGTATGTGGAGATGTGAGGCGATGGATGCATTGACGGCATCAAACCTCGAAGACACTCTACAGTTGGAGAAAAAGCACAACTCTACTACTGAAAAAGATTGGGACGATGAACCGGACGGCGTGTGGCTTGATCAAGTCTTGTTTGAAACAAGACATTAAGTATCATGTGTTGCATGAAATATCTGCGAGGCAGCTGTGGGAGATCCTGGAGAAAAAATATCTAACGAAAAGTATCAAATCTCGGTTGCAGTTGAAAAGGAGATTTTATCGTTTCCAGATGAAGAGGGGAATCTCCATAGACGAACACATTAATATCTACACAAAGCTTCTTACTTATTTGGTTAATGTGGATGTGAAGATTGATAAAGAGATAAGGCGGTAATTCTATTGAATTCTCTTTCTGAAGAAGAGTATGAGATCTATACTCTTACATTGATCAATGGTAGAAAATCTCTCTACTACAATGAGGTGTCTGCGCTCTTGTGAATTATGAAGTAAGGAGGCAGGATAGATTGTCTTCTTCAGGGAGCACAATAGCAGAGGCATTGACGGTAAGAGGCAGGACTTCCAATCAGAAGGGCAGAGGTGATCAGGGAAGATCGAAGTCCAGATCAGATTTCAGAGATCTGAAGAAGAACTAGTGCACCTTATGAAAGGAGTTAGGGCACTGGAAGGTTGATTGTCCAAAGACCAAAGGTAAGAAGAAGGAGTCAATGATTGAGGCAAATCTCGCACAGGTGGTAAGCACTCATGCCAGTACTTTACAGGCGGATGGATCGAACTCAAACTCATCGGTTATTTCTTTCTCTGTTACTGCTTCTATTATTGGTTACTCAGATAATTCTGAGTAGATCTTAGATACAGGAGCTACCTATCATGTGCGCCCGAACAGGGACTGATTTTCTAGCTTTGAGAAGCTAGATGGATGTTTTACTGTCATGGGTGATGAACATCCATGTAATGTAGAAGGGATGAGTACAGTCCGTATCAAGATGGATGATGGGATAGTACGAGATTGAAGGAAGTGATGCATGTACCTCAACTCAAAAGGAATCTTATCTCAGTTGGTACTTTGAAAACGTTGGGTCTTGTGGTATCTATACGAGATGGTATTCTCAAGATGACCAAAGGCTCAATGGTGGTTATGAAGGGCGTCCGTCAGAACAATCTCTACTACTTGAAGGGTAGTATAGTTACAGGTCAAGTGGAGACTTCTATTTCTTCAGATGATGTTTACACACAGGTCTGGCAGATGAGGCTCGAATACGGAGGAGAAAAGTCTTTGCAAGCGCTAGCAAAGAAGGAATCATTAGAAGGTGCATTTACCTACAACTTGAAATTGGTTGAACAAGACGTTCTAAACAAGAAGAAGGTGAAATTCAGCACCACTACTTATCGCTCAGAAGGTCTTCTTGATTGTGTTCACGTAAGTATTTGGGGACCTGCTAAGACTGCATTGCTTGAAGGTCTAAATACTTTGTCTCTTTTATTGATAATTTATCTAGGCATTATAGGATATATCTCATGAGACAAAGGTATAAAGCCCTAAGTATGTTGGTGAAGTGGAAGGATATGATGGAGAAGCAGACTGGTAAGAAGATCAAGGAGCTACAATTTGATAATGTTAAAAGATATAAGAACCAATTCCTATGATTTGGCCAGAACACTGGTATTGGTACTAAATGAAATACATGAGTTGGCTAAGGAGATCAATTGTTTCTTACTGGAGAAGGTTCGGTGTTTGTTGTCTAATACACAATTAGACAAATCGTTTTGCGCTGAGGCGATTGTGTATGTTAGCCATCTCATAAATGGATTGTCATCGACTGTGATAGGAGGTAAAATTTCACTAGAAGTTTGGTCTGAGAGAGCTTCTCAAGGTCATTGTTTGCTGCGAGAATTTGGATGTCCGGCCTACTTAAGTACCAAAGACGACAAAGTAAAGCAGCGAGTAAAGAAGTTTGTATTTTTGGGTGTCAAAAGAAACATGAAAGCCTACAGGTTATGAGACTCCAAAAATAAGAAGATCGTATTGAGTCAACATATCACATGATGAGACTTCAGTATTAAAGTCTACCGTCTCTCAGCAGGTGGAGAGGACGAAGACCATGGATGTATCACAGCGGATAGAGGTTGATGCCACCACCTCCAGTTGGTTCGGTATCAGTAAGAACTTCACCGGATGTGATACGGGTGGAGATCATACAGCCAGTTTTGATGCTGAACAGATAGAAAACATTGATGAGAATGTCGAATTATTTGCAACAATTGGAACTAAGATAAAACTATAAAAGTGGGTGAAAAAGCATGAATCTCAAGCTTGTGACCGCGACAAGCTCAAGTTGAAGGTCGTTGTTCTCCATGACGGTAGTAAGAAGGTTCATATGACTCAGCCAGTTCGGTCGCTGCTGAAGATTCAGTCACAGGTGTTTGAGCTCAATGGACTCATTTAAATGAACTACGGTTTGCTTGATGTATGCTGTCTAAAAATCATTAAAGATAAGTCGTCAAAAGCAGAGTCCCAAACTCCAGACGCAGGGCTAGTCTCAGCCAGCACTGCCGCACCAAGGCGCGAGGGTCGAAACCCGCGTCTCAGCCGCGCCAAGGCGCGAGGGTCAAAACCCGCGCCTCAATTGTAACCGTCCCGGTTGTAGGGCCAATCACGGCCCACATAACGGTGAAAGTTAGCCCCCATTATGGAGTATTTTTAGGAGGCACATACGCCCCTGAAACCCCTATAAATAGCCCCGTTGTTATGGAGAAGGAGTCGGATTTCGGAGAGAAGAACTCTGAGAGAAAAGAGCTTGACTTTAGAGCTTCCACACAGAGAGAGAGAGTCCAACCCTTCAGATAACTTGCTGCGTACAAGTTAATCTTTGCCTACAATCTCTTGGTCGACAGAGCTGTGCTACTCAGTCCACCCTCCGAAGAGAAGATCCCCAGAAGTTCTCGACGTTCACCCGGTCAACGGAGAACAAGATTCACTTTCCACCGCCACTTGAAGAACTCAGCACTAAACAAAGGGGAGATTCAAGACTCAACATCTTCCCTCCCTTGTAGTCGGAGCATTAGTCCGTTGTAACCTTTCAATTGATTCAAGGAAATCTTACATCGAACGCCTCTTCTCCGTACCAAACAAGAGATGGCAACTCCGCTAGGGACATCATTTGTTACTGACGAACAAATCGTGGCGCAAGGTGACGTCCTCTATAAGGGGAAGATGGTCGAATCGCTTGTCGTCTAGTTCGACCAGGTAAAGTATGAAGAATTTCTCTCTTCCGGCTCTAAGAGCCCAAAGACCCGCGTCTGCCGCAGGGTCTCTACGGGAACTTACCCCGAAACTCGCTCTGAGACTCTCTCAGGCGCGGATGCCGTGAAGGGTGTCGCGGCCAACTGCGCCAAGCGTGACACACGCGCCAACTTCTCTCAGGAGACTCGCGTGGCCTCAGGCGCAGCAGCTATAAAGGATGTCGCGGCCAACCGCGTCATACGAGACACACGCGCCAACGTATCTCAAGAGACCCGCGTGGTCAGCCTTCCTGGTGTCCAATCAGTCCTCCCTCTTCCTCAGCACCAGGTCGTCGTAGGTTTCTCTCCACCTCCACGACGCAACCGAAACGCTGAGCGCCGACAGAGGAGGCGTGCGCGTCAGCTGCAAGTTGGAACTTCTGATCGTCCAACTGAGGCAGGTCGCAAGGTTCAAACTGGCGTCTCAGTTGCGCCGTATCCAGCACGCGAAGTCCGCGTTTGGCGGCCCAAACGCGAGACTCCCCAAGTTAGCTCCTCTAAAGCCCCACTCCCCATACGCCAAGGCGAAACTCGCGCACCTTGCCAAGTGCAGGAAGCACGCGCCTCTAGGCATGGGGCCCCGCAGCCCTATATCTCTCAAGCGTCTCTGCCCCGGTGCAATAATCAGCCACGCGATAGTCGCGTCTCTTCTCAGCAGAGACGCCAGACACGCGTCCTGAAGACGCGACGCGAGAGCTGCGTTCATGCGCCCCACGTCGCTGAACCCCGCGTCCTAACTGTACAGAGCAAGGATGTCTCCTACCCTTGACATTGCGAGGCTAATCTCTTTGACCCTCCTCCCATGGATCTGAGAGATTATTTGACAAAGAAAAGAAGTGCTAATCAGATCACTTCGTCATGTTGCTGCCAACGGCTTATCACAATGCTTTCTGAGCGCCGTTGCAATTCAGGTGCAAACCAGCAGTCTCTAATTAGACAGCTGACCCTAATTCCCCGATCAGCTAAGAGAAGTCGCTCCCACAGGAGGAGGATTTTCTCTGACACTGAATATCCAGAGCTCACTGCAAACATGGTGAGCAGGAGCAGGGGAAAACAACCTGCAGTCAGCTCCGATGAATCTGACACAGAACCAGAAGGAGTGTACCGACATACTCGCACCCGAACCGGGGCAATTCCCCCGATTGACTACAATGCTCTAGTCCGGGGCATTGAGGTGAATGACTCACATTCCGCTATTGCAGAGTCGCAGGCCTCAAATTCCTCCATGGAGAAAGAGGCTTACATATATATGACTAGCACTCCTGAGGAGACCGCCAGGCGCTTGGAGCAGCAAGCCCAGGTTCAGAAGGAACAATTCGAGATGATTCGCGCTCAGCAAGAATCTATCGACTCCCTCAAGCAGATGCTCGCACAGTTGCTTGAAGACAAGAGGAAGTCAACCAACAAAGCCTCCTCTAAGAAGTCTAAAGGCAAGCGAAAAGAGGGGGAAAGCTCATCTTCTGTGCACATAGAGGAGGAAGAGCAACCTACTTCTGGTTCGTCTAAGTCCTCGTCGCAGGAAAAGGACGACCGAGACCAGGGAAAGGTTCATTCTAAAAGAATGAATCAGTTGGAGCAACGTCTTGAGGCCCTTACCAACCGGAAAGGCTTCCAAGAAGCAGGATTGATCCGGCCATATTCGGCCGAGTGGGACTTAGTTCCGTACCCACCCAAGTTCAAGGCTCCGACCCTCCAAGCGTTTAATGGGAAAGGTTCACCGAACCAACATATCTACTACTTCAAATCTCAAACAGGGAACGTGGTAGATAACGATGCCATCCTGGCGCGTTTAATTATCGGCACCTTAAAAGGACTCGCCTTTGAATGGTTCATGAAGCTCCCAGAGGGCTCAATCAAAAATTGGGGCGATTTAGAGAAGCTCTTCCTAACACGCTTCTTTGAAGATGACTCGGAGGTCACAATGCCGACCCTTTTGGCCACCAAGCAACGAAAGGGAGAGTCCGTCAAGTCTTTCGTAGAAAGATTTCGGAATGTGGCACTCCGATGTCCAAGCGGTATGACCCAGGTAACCCTGGTGGAAACATGCCGCCATAATCTCTAAACTTCACTCCTTGCCCAAATAGGAGTAGCTGAAAGCTGCACCTGGAAGCAGTTAATCCAACAAGGTGAACAGGCTGAAGAGATCGTCGCCCGGGTCAAGGCAGAAGAAAACAAACCCAGACCTGAGAGGTCATCGAGGCGTGCGCCAGACACATCCCTCCAAGTCAAACGGAAGGACAACTTGGCGACAGAAACCAAATCTTCTGTCAAATCTCAACCGGTTGAAGGGAGTGGCTCTTCAAGCCAACCACGCGTCAACAAGCAGTATTCCTTCAAGGATGAACATGTCGACTCGCTCTTCAAACTACTCAACAAGAGCAATCGACTGAAGCTTCCTGAAGCTAGACGACCTGAAGAAGTCGGTAAAACCGATAATCCCAGCTACTGCATGTATCACAGGATATTGGGACACCCCACCAAGAGCTGTTATGTCTTCAAGGACATCCTTCAGGCTCTTATTGACGCGGAGGTATTAAAACTCCGTCCAGAGCAGAAGAAGGTGGCGGCTAACATGACGTCATTCCTCCAGTTTGGAAGGCAACCGCCAACACCCTCTGGAGTAGTCCCTGTCCCACGAGGAGAGCTAAGAGTGGTCAACACAGACCCTCACCACCAGCAAGAGAAGGGCCTGGTACCCATTCCCACACCTCAGGGAGAAGTCATGTGGGTTCATCCCGACCTTGTGGATGGCCAGCAATGGACCACTGTGACCAGCAGGAAGTCCAAAGGCAAAGCTAAGGCCACATCCTGTAATGTGGTATGCTCCTCTTCGCGGGAAGCAGAGACTGATATTCCCTCGCTGACCGATTCGAAAGAGGAAACAATAGTCCTGGCCACAGAACCCAGTCAACTGGTGGCGGAAACACGTTCAGGGCAGTCATATTTGAAGAAGTATGACGAAATGACGGTAACTCCTCCAAGACCCGCTGCAGAGCCAGCCAAGCCCTCCAAAAAACAACCTGTGGAGAAACAGAAAGAACTTCGATTTTCTCGAGTTCTTTCAAAAGACATAGCGGAAGGATCCACAGCACCTTACCGCTTTGATGTCCTGGCTCAACTAGCCAACATCCCGGCGCGGATTACGCTTTATGAGCTTCTTAGGCTATCAAAGTCGACCAGAGAAGCTCTACAAGAGGCTCTGGCTAATGCTGAGGTCTTCATGACCCAGGTGCCGATCGGGCCAAAGGAGGAAGATGTAGAGGATTGCCTCCACGCCTCCCAAAATATTCCCTGCATCACCTTCACGGCAGATGATATGCAAGTCAAAGGGAAACATGATCGACCCCTTTACTTCGCAGGGTATATTGGATCATCTGAGGTGAACCGCATTTAGGTAGATCCCGGGTCCGCATTGAGCATTATGCCTCGCCGAGTCATGCAACATCTCGGGATTCCTACTCACCGTTTGAGCGCCACCCAGACTACTATTTACGGGTTCAATGCCAATAGTACCCGTCCAATGGGGAAGGTCAAGCTCAAATGCCAGATTGGAGACCTAAAGTCAGAGGTGACATGCTACGTCATAGATGCTAACACCTCCTACAACTTGCTGCTGGGACGACCGTGGATTCATCGCAATTCTATCGTTCCCTCTACTCTCCACCAAGTCATGAAATACATCGACGGAAGTAGGAAGGTGCGAACGTTGATTGCCGAGAGGCATCCGTTCAAGGGAGTGGAGAATTATTTCACAGATTTCCTCCTGTATCAGGAATCTGTGGAAACAGATGAAATCCCTCAACCAGAGGAGCCCGACTCTGGTAATGAAACCGACACCGAGCTGGAAAAAGAAGAATGCATATGGGAACTAGACCCACTTGTAACGGGCAATAATAAACTCGATGTTGATAATACCGCCGACGATGTAGGCGGATGGTATATTAATGAAGACTTAGATCTGGCGTATTTCTCTGTGTTTGCTTCTGACTCAGTGCCGTCAGACACTAGTACCGAAGTTGACGACGATCTCTGGTCAGCAATGGATGCTTTGACATAATTGCATGTACCGGTGAAATCGTCCTTCGAAATCTGTCGAAATGTCGGCGATGCGCAAGAATTAATATTCATGGTTCCAGCAAGACAGAAAGGCCAAAGACCAATCCTTTTCGGACGAGTTGAATCCAAACCAATATCCCATGAAGAGTCAGAAGACGAAGAGGAATCCCCTCAATTCGGTCATTATAAGCCAAAGGCACTCAGAATGATGGGAAGCATGGGGTATGATCTGACAAGCGGACCAGGGTTGAATTTCGGCAAAAGAAGGAGAACACTACTTCGATCTTTTGTACCGAAAGGGAAAACCCCCGATTATTATTATCGGACTCGCAGGGGGTTGGGCTATGTGTCAACTCCGTTCCCATCAGCCTCTGACTCTGAAGAGACATTGAGCCATGATTGCTCATCGGGCACGTCATCGTGGGAGTCAGATGCTAGTGTCGACAACATCTTCAGAGAACTTTCAGTGAACATGGTTTCAATAAGCCACCTGGAAGACGGAGATGATGAAATGATCCAATCCGATACAGATCCTTGGATCAAACACTTAAACAATCTTTGGGATACCCGCTTCGAACAGCGCGAGCCACCCACAGAAGATAAGGTTGTTCAGATCAATCTGGGGGATGAGGCTAATCCTAAGCCCATCTTTATAAGTGACGGCCTGTCACCTTCGGAGAAAAAGGATCTAATATCTCTTGCACAAGAGTATATAGACGTATTTGCCTGGAATTACAAGGATATGCCTGGACTTGATCCTCGAGTGGCTATGCATCGCCTCAACATTAATACGGACGTAAAGCCTGTCAAACAACAACAGCGCCGGTTCCGTCCAGAAGTAATGGAGGCGATTCAATCAGAAGTCAGAAAGCTCATAGACTCTGGCTTCATCAGGGAAGAACAACATCCCGACTGGGTAGCCAACATCGTCCCCGTTGCTAAAAAGAATGAAAAGATCCAGATCTGCATTGATTTTCGTGATCTAAATGAAACTTGTCCCAAGGACGAATTCCCACTGCCAATCACAGATGTCATGATTGACAATACATGTGGATTCGAACGAATGTCCTTCATGGACGGATTCTCAGGATATAATCAAATCAAAATGTATCCTGGTGCGAAAAGCACACATCCTTCAGAACACCATTAGGGGTTTACTGCTACACCGTCATGCCCTTCGGACTGAAGAATGCAGGGGCAACATATCAAAGGGCCATGAATGCCATTTTCCATCAGCAAATGCGCAAAACAGTGGAATGTTATGTTGATGACATTGCGGTAAAAAGCCGCGCTAAAGGTGATCACATATCTGACCTGAAGGCTGTCTTTGGTATCATGCGGGCTCATCAATTGAAGATGAAGCCCACCAAGTCCTTCTTGGTGGTGGCCAGTGGAAAATTCCTAGGGTTTATAGTAACCTCTATGGGGATTCATTTGGACCCGAAAAAGGTTCGCGCTATCCAGGAAATGCAACCTCCGATAAACCTCAAGGAGCTCAGGGGATTGCAAGGACGATTGGCGTACATCCGAAGGTTTATCTCAAATCTCTCCAGAAGATGCCAACCCTTTTCCAAATTAATGAAGAAAGGTGTTTCATTCATTTGGGACAGCGCTTGCCAGCAAGCATTTGAGGAAATTAAACAGTACCTCACACAACCGCCAGTCCTTGCAGCTCCGGTGTCTGGAAAGCCTTTCCTGGTATACGTCCGAGCAATGGATCATTCTTTAGGAGCTCTACTCGCTCAGAATGATGATCAAGGACGAGAGCAAGCAATCTACTATTTGAGTAGAACAATGATCGGAGCCGAACATCGGTACAACCCGATCGAGAAGGAATGTTTGGCATTGGTGTTCGCTATTCAGAAAATGCGACACTATTGGTAGGCCAGACGATAAACGTCATATCAAGAGTCAACCCTTTGAGGTTACTCATGACAAAGCCTTCATTATTAAATGGCCGGCTGGTAAAATGGGCCATATTGCTATCCCAATATGAAATGCACTTTTTACCACAAAAAGCCGTGAAGGGTCAAGCGGTGGCGGATTTCCTGGCTGAGCATCCAGATCCGAGGGCAGCCCAACTTTACGAAGATCTCCCAGATGAGGTCGCTGAAGCCTGCCAGACCCAGACATCCTTCGAAAGGCAGGTGTGGCAACTTTTCTTTGATGGGGCGTCGAGAACGAACCCAAAAGGACACATAGTGGCAGGAGTGGGAGTAGTACTCGTCTCCCCACAGAACTATGTGATTCCTCGAGCTGTCTCATTAACCGAGCCATGTTCCAACAATGTAGCGGAGTATAATGCCCTCTTGATTGGGATGCAACTCGCCGATGAGATTGGCGTTAAAAATCTCGAGGCATATGGTGACTCCAAATTCATCTTTAGCCAGGTTCGTGGGGAGTACGAAGTCAGACATGAAGACCTAGTACCCTATTACAACGCAACTGTCCACATGGCCAAGAGGTTTACAAACTTCTACATCGACCATGTGTCACGCAAGCAAAATGCGCATGCGGACGCACTGACATCTCTCGCTGCCTCTTTAGCTCTTCCAGCTGGAGCAGTAGAGAAGATATTTGTCCACAGCCATGACCTGTATTGCCCGAGAATTGCTCTTGAGGACTACCAGGAGTCAACAGGAAATCGTCAAGGCAAAGAAGTTCTCGAGTCGTCAGCCGGTCCAGAGCCTAGAGACTGGCGGTTCCCCTACATTGATTATGTCCTGTATGGCATCTTGCCTGCGGACACCAAAGAAGCGGCTGCCATTCGAAGGAAAGCCCCTAAATTCTACTATAATGCGATTACGCGAACATTGTATCGTCGATCGCATGACGGGATCTTGCTCCGCTGCCTTTCACCAAAGGAGGCACAAGAAATATTGAAAGAAGCCCATGACGGTATGCGTGGAGCCTATCAACCTGGCCTAAAACTTGCATACCGACTCCAAAGGCTGGGATATTATTGGCCTAAGATGATCGCTGACGCCATCACTTATGCCAAAAGATGTCACGCCTGCCAAGTACATGGCGATTTCATCCATCAAGCACCAGGGTACCTTCACTCTACAACCTCTACCTGGCCATTTGAAATGTGGGGGATGGATGTAGTTGGCCCTATCAGCCCGCCGTCATCAAAAGGACATCGATTTATTTTGAAAATAACCGATTACTTCTCCAAATGGGCTGAGGATGTTCCTTTGAAAGAGGTGAAGTCATCTGATGTGATCAAGTTCGTGAAACATCACGTCATTTACCGTTTTGGGGTACCTCGACGAATTGTCCACGACAATGGGCCCCAGTTCATCAGTCAAGCTTTTCAAAAGTTCTGCGCTAAGTTCAGAATCCAGAGTGTGTCCTCAACGGCATACTACCCCGCCGCTAATGGTCTCGCAGAAGCTTTCAACAAGACCATTGACAAGCTTCTCAAGAAATTCGTCTCAAAAAGTCAACGTGACTGGGACGACAAGCTGGGTGAATGCTTATGGGTTTATCACACAACTGTTCGAACCCCAACTAAAGCTACACCATTTTCTTTGGTATACGGGTGTGAAGCAGTGCTTCCACTGGAAATCCAAATTCCATCTCTACGCGTCGCCCTGACAACAGAGATGACAAATGAGGAGAAGCATAGACAGCGAGTCCAAGAATTGGAAGCCTTGGATGACAAACGTCTGCAGGCCCAACAACAAATTGAGCTTTACCAAGCTCGGATTATCAGAGTTTTCAACAAGAAAGTCAAAGTGCGAACTTTCAAGAAAGGCGACCTTGTCTTAGCCGTCAGAAGACCCATGGTGATGACGCACAAGACGAAAGGAAAATTCCAACCCAAATGGGAAGGACCATTTGTAGTAGAGTCAGTCTACTCAAATGGATCATATCGCCTCATAACCTCAAATGGCGATACACTCATGATGCCGATCAATGACAGATTCTTGAAGAAGTACTATCCTTAATAGTACTCCTCTACCGATCAAGTTAAAAGTATACCTCTGATCAAAACAAGAACAGCTTCTTCATTAACATCCGACGCCTCCGACGGCTAAGGACAGAAGAAAATGCTATCTTTTAAGCCCAACATAAATCTTCGACAACTCATCATGCTGAGGGGAATAACATGGCTAGCCCAACTCAAACGGTAGTTGGTAAAGGCATATCAAACCCGTTAACAGCTGAGGATTTGCTAAAAATCCTAAGGGACATGTTCCCCTTTGATCCAACGCCTCCGACGGCTAAGGATAGAAGAAAATGTTGGCTTCTAGGCCCAACATAAGTCTTCGACAACTCACTATGCTGAGTGGAATAGCATGGCTAGCCCAACTCAAACGGTAGTTGGTAAAGGCACCTCAAATCCATTGATAGCTGAGGATTTGCTAAAAATCCTAAATGGATGTAATTCCACCCTCTCCTCCAAAAATCCCTTACCAATTCTCACCCACAGAATGGTAGGTCTACAAAATACAATCGTTGCTACGTTAACACTATACCTCTGGTAATGAAAATTCTCAATACTCCTTGTCGAGTACAAACTTTATTTGTCAACTCTACGTGGAGCAGCAAGACTTCAAATTTGCCAAGTTAACACTATACCTCTGGCTCTTCAAACTTTACTTGTCAATTCTCATTAATAGAATGACAGGTCCTCAAATTGCTCGTATCGCAAACCAATTTTTATCAAGTTAATACCACACCTCTGACAAATTACTGTTTAAGTTAATATCACACTTCTAACAGTAATCAAGTTGCTGCCAAGTTCAATATTAAACCTCTGACAGTCACCTTCCTTCAGACTTCCATATAGAAGCTGAAATGAACGATGCTAAGTTAATATTACACCTCTAGCTTCCAAGTCATTGCTAAGTTCAACGATACACTTAAAGCCATGACTTTCCCTCGAACTTCCTATCGGAGTCGAGATGACCAATGCTAAGTTTAACATTACACCTCTAGCATTACTCTCACTGTCAAGTTAAACATCACACCTATGATAGTGACACTTTCAGTTTTCCCAAATGAAAGCTGAAACGCTTCTGAGTCAAGTTAATATCACACCTCTGACTCACATCCTTGTCAAGTTAACATCACACTTCTGGCAAGACAACTTTCAACCCGTTAAGTTAATATCACACCTCTAACGGTAAAAACTTTCCTAGATCCCCCGCGAATCTAGCCTCACTTGTTATTCTCGTTAACAGAATAACAAGTCCACTTAAAAATATTGTTAGGTTAACATTACACCATTAACAGTGTTTCATTAACTCCTCAGCTGATCTTAAATCAAGTTAATCCCAAACCTCTGATAAAAGTTCATCCTCCCTGGGGGTACAAATTCAGCTTGTCATTCTCCGTTATAGATTGGCAGGTCCACAAAAGTTATCTTATCTCTGTTAAGTTAATATCACACCTCTGACAGCATTGCTAAGATTATCATCATAATTTTGACAGGTCAAAGGTTCTTACTTCTATTCGTCTGACTTTTAATACAAAAAGGGAGTTCAAGACAACAGAAGAAGACAAAAAGAAACGTGTCGCTTTTATTTATATCCAGGCATATGAAGGTGATACAAAATGCTCTCTTATACAATAAGATTGAGTGTTACAATAAAGGAGTACAAAGAAGACCCTTTCTCTCTCAAAGGTTGCACTCATTCCTTGAAGCTGCTCACAACTCCAAGTACAAGATGTTTGGAAGGGCGCCAAAGTAGGATTGAACACTGTGGCGATGATCGGAAGCTGATTGCACCACGATGCATGATGCAAACATTGAAAGAGCCCATCGTTGACCAAGAGCAATGGTGTTTTTGTCGAAAGGCAGCAGAATCTTCTGATTCCACCTGACCATCCGAAGTGGCGGGGTATGATCCTTCGTTGATGAACATCTCCACCACCAGAAAGTCATCCAATGAGCATGGAGTTTTCATCGATGTCACTTCTGGGGTAGGTGAAGGGAAATCCAAGGACATAACCACCACTATATCCCCCGCCATACTCACTCTGACCATGCCATGCCAAGAAACATGGCTGGTGCATTGAATCCAAAGAGATCTTGGCGAGGGTCCGATCCCCGTCTCCCGAAGACGGGAGCCATGACTTCTTCTCCTGTGGTCGACCATCGACCAAGTTCGCTGGCCGATATATTCTCCCAAGGGCCCAGCAAATATGAAAAAGGATGATCAAGCCTACCTGTAAGAAGCAAACGAAAAATTAGAAGATCTAAAACTTAGTATATTTCAACGAGAGAAACTAAGTGACAGACACAGCTATTGCAGAAAACTGCAGACGCAGGAATGACCTACGCAGCGAACCAAACTTCTGCGGCTGCAGAAACAGACGCGATCAAAACTGTGACAACACACAGAGTTCGAGTGCAGTCTAGTTTTGCCCCGTGTCTAAAGTTCGAGACGCGAAAATTGCCATCTCCCTGTTTGATTAACAGGGGTTGCAAAATTCAGTCTTGAAACCTTTGATCTAAGTCAACAGCCTCAGACGCGAGCTCTGTATGCAAAGCCCATGGTCCAGGTGCAAAAGTCCATTATACTCGCAACCGAAAAATCTTAAGTCAGAATTTTCTAAACGGTGCAACTTTCAAAAGATGGGTACACCAGTTGGACTTCAGAAGAGGGTCAAGAAGATGAATCTCTTTAAGAGATATCAAAACTGAAACTCAGTTGGGCTGAAAATTTCATGGCAAAACAGGAAGTCATACCCGCAGAGGCGTCTATTAAAAGTTGAACTTTCTGCATCAAAGTGCAGACATAAAGGTGTTCAAGGAGACGCTTTTTGTTATTGAAATCACTTGACAGTGGTAATCTTCCGGAAAGGCTAAACAGAAGCATGAAAGCTCTGGGTCATCTTCGTCCATGGAGGCAAATCCCTAATGAAGTCCTTGAAGGGAGAAGACAAGATCTCTTAGAGCATTCGCTCTCAAAGAAAGCAGTTTAAGTAATGAACTGCTAAAAGGTGAAGCTGAGCCCTATTTATAGACAAACCACGAAGTCTGTGATTAATGGCTCGCTAATTAGAACCGTCAGCTTTAATTCCCGCGTGCATGCCAAAGCCCAATAAAGGAGCGACACGTGGACTGTCGCTTCGGGAAGCATCGAAGACGCAAGTCTCCAACCGCCAGTGCCGGTCTGGCATTTAAAGGCATTAATGCTTAAGCCCAATGAAGGGCTGACGCGTAGACTGCCGCGTCGGAAAATGTCGGATGATACGAGTTCCCAATCGTCAACATCGACTGGGCATTTAAAGATCCAACAAAATCTTTATGACAAGCTGCATGTAACGCCTGGGAGGTTGCACCAAAACGCAGGCCCGAGAGCCGCGTCCAGGAACTGGCGTCCCCTTTGCGAATCTGGAAATGACGTCCCTTTTTATTCCAGCCAAGAGAACCGTAGCCGCGTCTCTCAGAGTGATTCAAAGCTGCATCCCTTCACAGTAAAAGGGACCCCTTCTGGGGGTCGCGCTTGGAAATCATATAAAAGTGGAAAGCTGCGTCCTGAGACTTGTGTCCTCAACGGTGAAGGCCCATGACATTCACAAGTATCTTGAAGCTGCGTCTACATGGCGAAATGATAATGGTGTTCCTATCATAAACTCAATTTGAGTTTGCACCAGGTCAAGGACTCACTGCCGTGTCTTCATATCTATGCGTCAGTTTTAAGGAGCATAAGACCGCGTCCTCACGACATCCTGAATTCTACACTTGGACAGAGTTAAGGGCTACGGCTAGGAAGCCGCACCCGAAGCAGCGTCCTTCGCGCCAACTGGAACCGCGTCTCAATGGACAGGTCAGAGTCGCGTTTCTCAGGACCGCGTCTCCCTATAAATCAGAGCCGCGTCTGAAGATCAAACATGGGCTCGAGCCCGCTTGGCGGATCAATTTTAAAAGAGGAGTCCGAGAGTTCAGAGAACTCTATAAACCCTTTTAATGCTGGGAATCAAGCCCGATAGCTTTATACCTGAAATAGGGGCTTCCTGCATGGAGGAACCGCCCCTTTGAGTCTCAGCGACGACCGCCCGTGAAGATGAAGCAGTTTGCTTGGCCTTTGGTGCCATTGCGAATCAAAGATCTAATGTTAGATGAAAGAAAAGAGGACAAAGGAAGCTCCTTTCTCAAAACCCTAACGGATGCACACGAAGACGAAGGAGAGTCTAATGATGACTCTTGAAAGACTGTTGCCTTTTATAGGCACAGTGATTCGCAAAGATACGCGGCGCTTGGCTCGACGCCTAATTACCGCCTGACGCGTGGACAGCGTATTAAATGCAGCGTGAAGTTCGCACGCCAAAAAGTAGATGTCTCCTCAATTCTACGGGACACATGGCAGCATACTCACGACACAGATTCGCATCCAACGGTCACGTCTTCATCCCAAGAGACGCGTCCCTTCGATGGACGCACCCTTTTAACTCAGCCAAAATCGCGTCTACCTCATGAAGTAACAGTCGCGTTGTCATCCCGAAAGCAGTATCACCCCTGCGTCCACAGAACTGGCGTGTAGTCCTTACTTCTGCAATTCAGTTCAAAAGCACACTGGCACAAGCAGACGACTGCCCACCTCTGGTTTAAAGTACACCAACGACAAACTTAAAGCATCGGGGAGGTTTAAACTGTGTATCTAGACACTCCATGCGATCAGTTTTGGCGGCTTCAAAGAGTTCCACAGTACACTTACGAAGACCATAGTCCAGACAAGATCAAGCTCAGAGCATTGTCAGTCCAACCACGAGAAGAGCGAATTCAGCTAAAGTCCAAAGTATTTCGAAATCCGTCCAGCCAACCGCGGAAATCGAAAACTTTGGAGGGGGTTCTGTAGGCTGTCTAAAAATCATTAAGACAAGTCGTCAAAAGCAGAGTCCCAAACTCCAGACGCAGGGCTAGTTTCAGCCAGCACTGCCGCACCAAGGCGCGAGGGTCGAAACCCGCGTCTCAGCCGCATCAAGGCGCGTGGGTCGAAACCCGCGTCTCAGCCGCATCAAGGCGCGTGGGTCGAAACCCGCGTCTCAGCAGCTCCAAGGCGCGTGGGTCGAAACCCGCGCCTCAGTTGTAACCGTCTCAGTTGTGGGGCCAATCACGGCCCACATAATAGGGAAAGTTAGCCCTCATTATGGAGTGTTTTTAGGAGGCACGTACGCCCCTGAAACTCCTATAAATAGCCCCGTTGCTATGGAGAAGGGGTCGAATTTTCGGAGAGAAGAACTCTGAGAGAAAAGAGCTTGACTTTAGAGCTTCCACAGAGAGAGAGAGTCCAACCCTTCAGATAACTTGCTGCGTACAAGTTAATCTTTACCTACAATCTCTTGGTCGACAGAGCTGTGCTACTCCGTCTACCATCCGAAGAGAAGATCCCCAGAAGTTCTCGACGTTCACCCGGTCAACGGAAAACAAGATTCACTTTCCACCGCCACTTGAAGAACCCAGCACTAAACAAAGAGGAGATTCAAGACTCAACATCTTCCCTCCCTTGTAGTCGGAGCATTAGTCCGTTGTAACCTTTCAATTGATTCAAGGAAATCTTACACCGAACGCCTCTTCTCCGTACCAAACACTTGATCCTGTGGGCAAGGTACGTAGGCAACCGTAAAGGCACAACCATTTGGTGATGCAACTCGTATGAAGCTGTATGGTGTATTTGGGTTCTCAAGAAGCTGATTGAAACTTCACGTAGAGGTGAAGAGTTGGAATTCACGTAGAGGTGTAGCATTATGATCTCGATGAACAGTTGACCTTCTGATGCGAAGATGGTTAAGCTTGCATAAGGGGGTGTGCATCTAGTTTGTTGAAGCCGATGATGGTGTTTGGTGTGCTCTACTCAGATTTGGTTGGACCGTCTTGAATACATGTGGACTAGAGATAGCCAGTCAGTTGGAGAGTCAGTGTTGGCTCATGATGGGTTCTTCTTGAAGTCATTTGGAATAAAGTTCCATTAAGTTGCTGAGTAAGAGGTTGGTCGGCTCATATAGTATTTCTCATTGGTGAAGTTATGAGAAGGCATGTATGATGCATTTTATTTGGATAGCTGAGCTAAGTTGAAAGTTTACAATTGATATTGGAGTTTTGGTGAGAGTTGCAGGTGGCAACGACAAACTCAATTTGGATCTGATGAGATCAGTAGAAATCTATTGTACGTGTGCTGGTGATTCGTTTGAAGGACAGGTTTCGTCTATTAGCCAAGTCGAGATCGTATGTCGATTTCGTTCGGAGCGCTCAAGCCGAGATCGTGTGTAGAATTCGCTGAGATCGTGTATCGATTTCGCCAGGTGTTCGTTGGAGTTCGACTCAGATTTGAAAAATTTTCACCGAGGTGGAGAATTGTAGGGAGAGAGGAGACATAAGAAATAAAAGACATCGAAAAAGTTTTTAAACTCATCAGGAAAGATAGCGCAGAGATCGAAAGCCAAAAGGAGCGAGAACTCGTGCAGCTGGTTAGGACAGAGCCCGGTCGACCGGTGTGCACGACGTGCACAGACATGGCTCGGTCGACCGCCCGGTCGACCGTGGCAAAGAAACGATCGACCGACACGGTCGACCGACTATCATGAGCTAACTCTCTGTTCGTCCCGGTCGACTGAGGATAAGGGTCGGTCGACCGGCCGGTCGACCAACAGACGTGTTCTGTTCTCCTTTCTGGATTCGGACTCCATTTCTATTTGGGTCGAATCCAATCGGGGTTTTCTAAATCTTTGAGACGTCTCTGGCTATAAATATAGTTAGAGCCCTCATGAATTGTATCCCACTAAAAATCTCCCTTGGAAATTCCTTGAAGCAGGAAATTTGAATCAATAAAATCTCTCTCTCCCTTGTCCTGAGGACGTAGGCAAATCGTCGAACCTCGTTAAATACTGTGTTGGCTTGTTTCCCTCCTTGTTTCTCTGTTCTTGTCGTGTGGGTACTTCTCCGACGCGTCTATCTCTATTGGTGGATTCTTCGCTGGTTGTTGCCTAGCGCGCAATAATTAGCTGTATACGAACAAGGATTGTTGCATTCTGCAGTAAGTATATCCCTTGTGCGCATAAAGTGTTAAAATCATTTTCATGTGGAATGATACCAACAACTAGCCCTGTAGAATTGATAGTACTATTATATGACCTTCTATTTGATATGGTGAGATCTTTATTGCCCATTTTGATGCAGATCAACCATCTTGAACTTTTGATGTCTTGGGATGCTGAGGAATAATTTATGCAAACATGCCCAAATCTTCATGGAACTCAACAAGAAAGGCTAGGACTCCCTCTATGTTATTGGATTTCAAGATTATTGGTCAGCCCAATTGAATGTTTTTGTTGTGATTAATAAAGCATTATGTGTGTTGCATGTATTGGTGGGTGAGTTGGATATTAGGTGAAGATTTTGGACATGGAAAACACAATCATGCATGCATGTGTATTTATGATAAGTTGAGATGGGATCCATGTTGCACTCTGGACTTTTCCAAAAAAATATTGAAGTTGAAGAAAATGAGTTAAATGGAGTTTGGTTTTCATACTATTATCATTATTTGGAAAGCATATATGAAACTTCAGTTGTGATCTAAATCATCTAAATTGATTAGCTAAGAATTATTTAATCATTATTTGAGGCAAAGTATGCACACAAAAAGAATGCTTGTTTCCTATGAAAGCAATAAATTCTCACTCCTCAACAGTGGGATAAGGAAAGTTGATCTAGATGAGCTTAGGACATGACCTTGCCTAATGTTACATGAGAGAATTATTTTATCTACACGCTTTCAACTTTTACATTTCTCTACAAAAAGCTAATACTAATGAATCATCATGGATGATACTAAATTTTTTTTTCTGATGTCAAAAACTCACATGTATTGCTTTCGTAGAGAAAATGTGTAGGTTGAAAACGTACAAGAAAAGTATTTCTCTCACGAATAAAAAAATGCTTTACCCACACGCTTTTGATCTATATGCTTCCTAAATAAGATTAGCGCTGGTGGACCCTCATGAATGATATTAATGTTTTTCTGATACTAGAATCCATATGTATTGTTTTTGTTTAAAATTAAATAATTTAGAAATATGTAGAAAAAATAGTTCTCAAATAAATATATAGCTTGAATATATTTGAAAAACAGAGCTTGTGGGCTGCACTTGTTTTGGTGTTATTCAACTCATCAAATAAACTTAAGATAAATTCTGATCTACAAACCCACTGTCAACATGTGTTTGTGATTTAAAGGGTAAGAGAAACAGAGGGGATAAGTCAAGATTTAGAATATTTTTTATTAACTCTCAACCTCACGTAGAGCAAAAGAATCTATATTAATAAAGTGAATTATAATACAATATAAAGTCCACTTTAAAAAAGATTTATTAAGGGAGATTAGGAATAAGTTGCTTTTTATTTATTTATTTGATAATTAGTAATGCATAACTTGTGTGAATTGTGATGCACTTGACCAAGGAGACAAATCAATATAAAATCAATTGCATTTTTCACACCTTCAAACTGACACAAAGTTCAAGTTGATGGGTCTTTGGCAAGGAATTTGGAGATGAGTCAGATGCTTGATGTTGCTTTAGGGAGGTTGAGCCTTGAAATGTTCTCAAAGTTAGGTGGTCCTCCATTCTTCAATATCCTTTGCCAAACTCATGTGAATGGAATATGATTTCTTGTTCTAGGGTTAGAAGAAGAAGGGATCTCTTTGCCCCTTTGATTGAATAGGTCTTGAGACCTAATATTGTTACTTAATTCAAATATTAAATCTTTTTTGTAGGACTTAGACCTACCTTTTTATGGGACAATGTAGGTACTATTCCTATACTTTGTCCCTTTAGAACAACCAAGAAGTTAGCTTATCTAATTCATTTATACCCTTAGCTAACTTTACTTGTTCCAAGCTATGAGATTCTTTACCTAAGAATTTGGCACCAAGATAGATGTTTGATGTTCATTAAGAAGTTCCCTTTAAATGTTCTCATCCTTTTTTGATGTTTCCATGTTTCAAGCCTCTAATGCTTTAGATACCACAAAAGAAATAAGATCTGATATTTTAAAGGTCCACACTTTTGGACTCCACCTTTCCTCTTTGATCACTACTGTTGAACAAGACTCTTTGTTTGCTTTAATGTTAGGGGTATACTTTTCTTTTTTATTTTATTTATTCATTGATTTATTTGCTTTTGAGTTGGGGGGGCATGTTAGTAGTTTTTCTTATGTTTTTTTTGCTTTTATTTTTTTCCCCTCTAAGCTAAGCAAGTGATTCTAGTTTGTGGATTAATTACATTTCATATTAGATTAATATATATTTTTTTGAGTTAAGGGGTGAGAAAACCCCAGCGCTTCATTAATAAAAATTTAATGAAACAAAAAGCCAAAGGCATAACACAAAAAAAAAAGGAAAAAAATGTGTATAAGCCCCTGGTTTTTTTTGGAGCTTGTAAAATCCCTGCCAATCTCTCCCGTGCCAAAAAGCCCCCCAATTACTTTTTTATTTGATTAAGTCATCAAACTGTATTCTAAATATTTTATAGTACTTGGTTTTGTGAAATACCTTTATTGCTCTTCATTAAGTGTCACGTGCTGATAGTTGAAATGATATGATGTCATTTGAGCACACATGAGTTATATTTATGTAACCCACACACACTGAGTGGCCGCCTTATAAATTATACACCTTTAATTTCGTTTTGTCCATATTTAACTCGTTTTGTCCATATTTAAACTAAGGGCATCCTAGCCCTTAATCAACCTTTCTCATGCTCCCTACCCCTCCACTAACTTGCACTTTGATTAATTTATTGGGTATGCTTAGTGGAGTATGTATATACCATGTATGAAACTCTTGTGCACTTGAATATGTGTAACATTATACATATATGATTATCACTTGCATTATTATGATTATTTTTATATCCAGTATTTAAATATAATTATTGATATATTTACATATCACTTACTTATAAAAATTCATTTACATCAATTTCTCACTTAATTATCAAAAATTTAATCATATAGATATTTGAATAAATTATCATAGTATTATCAAAAGTTACATTATGTAACAGTAATTCATGATTAAAGTAATCCGAACATTATAGTTATCAGTTCTAATTATCTGGTATTATCTCATAGCTGAAGATTAAAATATTTATTTATTATTATTATTATTATTAAGGAAAAATATCGGATTGTGAAATAGACAACTCTCTATTGCAGTTTCTTTGCTTCAGAAATATTTTTGAGCAGAATTTGCTGTTGGGGTGAGAAACAGAAAAGAAGCATGGTTTAGATAATTGAGTGTTGAGCCTTGTGAATTCCTTTTCCTCATAGGCAAAAAAAAAAAAACTATAATTTTTCTATATTGTTTAAATTAGTCTTAGGATTAATATTGTTCCTTATAGTTGAGTGCAAGTTCTTGATAAAATTTATTATGGTGTTCTGTTTTCTGCACCAGGAGAATTTTGGGGCTTGGTGAAACTGCATGACCAATAACATATACCTCCCCGTCTGTCAAATTGCTTTCTAGGATTTATGGCAAGCTCTGGTGCTGGCTATGAACTCTGTAATGTGTGTGTATAATTCTATCCTGTGTGTGCTGTGTATGTGAGTGTACTTCATTTACTCATTAAATATTTCAGTATTATTTCATGTGAGTGTTTTATCGTATATATTTCTATAAATATTATTTTACTTTAAATAATTATTCAAACTTAATTATAGTTCATACCTGTTAGTTAATAGTTCACGTCTACATGTATTAAATACAAACTAAATTACCTTGTGAATGATTTCGTATCTCTTTAAATAAATTTTGCATAATATTCTTGATCGTAGACATCATGATACCCCTTGAAAACTTGACTGACTATACATGACGTCTACCTGATAACTATATTGTCCATGTTACTGAAAGTTACCAGGAAAATATCGTTAGACCGTAACGCTCGGTACTGCTCTATTCATCGTGTACACGGTTACTGTTATTGTTCACTGTTCTTATTACTGTGTACCGTCTATACGATTACTGTTACTGTTACTGTTACTGTTACCATTGTTGGCCCAAAGGCCTATCACTCTAGTTTTGATGATGATCAACTCATGTAGTTATATTTGCTAATGATCTTGTTTAATTAGTGACAGATTCTTTATCAAGATCTTAGTAGGTGCAAAGCTCAACAAAGGATTATATGTCAAGATTTGGAGCTAGCACGGGGTGATCCAAGGAGCTTTGGATCAAGCTTGGACCAAGTCAAGAAGATGAGAAGCCTTCAAGGGAAGACTTCAAGAAGATGAAGACTTGTGTCTAGGTATAAGATTTTATTTTTGTTTTAGTTAAAATGTAAAGGATAGAATAGCTGGTGGATTGCTCAAGTTATATCACACACACACTCTTGATAGAACTCTTGATAGGATTGATTTCATAAAAGATTTCTTTTTAGAAAAGAATTTTTATTTAGTAAAAGATTTTCTTTGAGACAAAATATAAACTTTGGTTTTTGGTATTTCTATCATATATATCTTTTCAAACCATAACCAAGTTTAGAGCTTTATGATCAAAAACATAGATATTTTATTATGATTGTGTAGTGGATCATATCCATACACACTATGCTTTATAAGTTCAAAATATCTTGTTTTTGTATTTTGTGAAGTTATGAAAAAAACAAGTCTTAGAAAGACATGTTTTTAGAAAAACAGTTTTTATTGTGATTAAAACTATTTTTAGATTTACTGTGAATTTATGGGATTTTTATTGAGTGAAAAGACCTATTTTCAAATCCCGTATCTGTGCAGAACTGTGCAAACTGTTTCAGGCTTCAGCGGTCGACCGGACCAGTCGACCGGGTCTGAAGTCGGTCGACCGGATCAGTCGACCGACGTGCACAGACGTGCACGCCTTGGTACACTGGAGGACGGTCGACCGGGTCGGTCGACCGCTTCGGAGAGCTTTGCTCTCTGGAAATATCGGCCGACCGGTCCGGTCGACCGACAGAGAGATACTCTCTGCTCCAGTGGGTCGGTCGACCGAGCCGGTCGACCGGAGGCTCCAACGGTCGGATTCTTGACCGTTGGCGGTCGACCGGGCCGGTCGACCGGTAGCACTGACAGAGCCCCAACGGCTCTATTTTCTGACAGCCTATAAAAGGGGGTCTTGTCAACTGTTTTTATGAGAAGATTTTGGAGACTTTTAAGCTAGTTTTTCCAACTGATTTCAGAAGTTCTCTCCACATAATTGAGTGCAAATACTTCCCATCTTAAAGGGAGTTTTATCAAGAGAGTGTTTTAGTGATTCTTTGAGATTTTCACCATAGTCTTTCCTTGCTTTTCTCTCACCACACTTGAGCTATCCATTGCTAGATATTCTATAGGTGTGTTGTAGTGAGAGTGCTCTTTAGGTGATCAAGTGTTGTGATCATCAAAGAGATTTTTCTTTGTTCTTTGAGGATACGGGCAAGTGTGCTCGTTGGTGGTTGAGTTCGGTTGTGAACTCTTTGGTTTGAGGTGCGGCCTCGGCGAGTCGGTGGACTTGCGTGTGTACGGGACTTGGGAGTCCGAGGGCTTGTAGGTGTTGCGGCACCGGGGAGAGATCCATTGGGATCTTGCATAGTGGAAATCCTTCGTGTGTCGAAGGCGGGGATGTAGAGCAAGTGTGCTCGAACCTCGAAACATACCCTTGTGTTTACGATTGCTCACTCTTGCTCTCTTTCTCACTTAGTCTCTTTTATATCTTGCATTACTTACATTGTCTTTACTTTACATGCTTGATATACCCTTGTGCTTATATTGTTATATACTTACGTGGGATTGCTTGTTAACACTAGTATTCAACCAAGAGAGCCAACGCGGCACCTCAACCCATTCAAAGGGAATCTAGAGGAGCTTGTCCAGAGCCTCGCAAGGGGAATTCGGCAACACTCTTGAGTTATACATAAGTGTTTAATTAAAGAAGTTTAATTTGGTCAACTTAGTTTTAATTCCGCATTATTTGTTCATAAGTGACCATTAGATTAGCCATCACCTATTCACCCCCCTCTAGGTGATCTTACAATTGGTATCAGAGCCAAGTGCTCTTGATATTGGGTCTAACAACTAGAGTTAAAGATCCTAATTTGGGCTAATCACAATATTTTTGTACACACACACCTCACCATGGACTTCATGTCACCACCCACCTTTGACATTCTTAACATCCAAATTTGGAAGGTTAAGATGTCTTTGTTCCTCAAAGGACTTGGCCTTAGTGTATATTTTGCCAATTATTGCTTGAGAAATATGACATAATTAAAAAGAATAATAAAAATTTGAAAAAGGAAATTGCTTGCATGCATAAGGAACATGACTCATATAGAAATAACATTGCATGCTTAGAAAAAGATAATGAAAGTTGGAAAAAGAAATTTGATTGCATGCATGTAGAAAATGATTCTTTTAGAAATAAACTTGCATGTTTAGAAAAAGAAAATGAGGATTTGAAAAATGAGAATATTTCCTTAATGTCTAAATTGAATGTTTTATGTGAAGGAAATATGATTTTGAAAAATAAGATTGATTTGGTGGAAAAACAAAAGGAAGATGTTTTTCAAGAAAATAAATCTTTGAAAAGAAAAATTTGTGAAAAAGAAAAAGATTTTGTTTCACAAAAGAAAAAGAAAAGTGATTCTATATCTCATCATGCTTCTCATGCTCACATTGATCAAAATGAGATTAAAAATTTGAAAAATAAATTGATAATTTGAGCTCTAATTTGAGCTCATGTGCATTCAATCATACTAGATTGGAATCCTTGTTTCAAAAGAAACAAGTTCCTCATACTCATGCACATCATCATCATGACCATGCTTATGATGCACATCATGCTCACACTCCCACTCATAAGTATGCTAAGGTGTACACATGTACACATTGTGGCCGCAAAGGCCATCTAAGAAAATTTTGTTATGAAAGATTAAATGTTCTTATTTTTGATAAAAATAAAAATGCTTGGGTTCCTTACAAGACTAACCCCATAGGACCCAAGAAAATATGGGTACCAAAATCCCCACCTTGTGTATTTGATGTAGGTGAGGAATCTCTCAAAACGTGAGAGATTTGGTGCCTTGATGGTGGGTGCATTTGAACTAAAATGACACATACTTGGAGCACCGCTATCAAGAAATTTTGGTGGGCAACCACCATGCGTGGAGCTTTGGAGTTGGTAACAACCTCTAAACTCCTACTTTTATGTACATGCTCTTAATTTCATATGTCATATAGCATGTTCATGATTTTATTTGATTTGTGCTCCATGTGGCATTTACATGCTTAAATGTAGAATGTGTCAAAACTTGCATTTATACATATATGAATAGTGAACTACAATTGACTCATATATATTTGAACTTCATGCTCATTTGTATCCTCTATATGCATGTGTATAGGCTAGTTTTGATGATTCGGTCATTTATACTTGTTATGCCTATCTTTGATCTTACTTCATGTATATGTGTGTTTAATTCAAATCTAATAAATATACATGTATACCCCTTGAGTCATTTGCCTTCATGCAATATATATTGGACTCTTTTCATATTTGGGATATGTATGCATATTGTTAGAATTGGATAAATCATACATATACCATGAAGATTAGTATTTTAAATAAATAATAATAAAAAAAATGATTTTTTTTTCATGTTTTTTGATATGTACAACAAAATGTGATTTATGATCTTTTTGAGCTTGAATGACTATTTTCATAAAAATGCTATTTACATGATCTTTTGAACACTCATCTTTATGATACAAAATTTTTGAGCTTTATGGACTATGAGTGCTTGAACTTTTGTGTATTTAGTATTACTCATGGAAAACATTTGACTTTGTATTTTTGAAGGACCTTTAACTAGTTTGTCAAAAATCCATTTAAACTAGTTATCTATTCTTCAAATTGATTCACATGATCCTATTTTTAATCATATGGATAAATTCTTTTGTATTTTCAAAATTTATTTGATGCTTCATGATTTGAATATTAGTTTAAATGTTAGCATTTGTCAACACTTGGATTTATACTTATACACATTATGGATCACAAATAAATCTATATATGATTGGGTTTGAATGCTTATTTGTGCCCATTAGGTGTGTTAGTATAGCCTAAGTTTTGATGATTGTTACATTGTAAACTTGTATTCCCTTTTTGGATTTATGCTATGATCATGTGCTTTCATTTCAAGTATATGTTGTCTTGCCAAAATATTAAGATATACATGGATACTTCTTGAGTCATTTGCCTTTCATGCAAATCTATATATAGACTCAAATGTGTTTTAAGGATATGTATGTATACTTAATGTCTTGTCAAAACATACATATATCTTGAAATATAAATTTTGTTTTTAATAAAAATTGTGTAATTTTTCAATAAAATTTTTGTGATGGATTTCATGATTTCAAAATTTTAAGGAATATTGAGTTTTATTGCTATTTTTCATGATACCATGTTCCGCATAACACTAGCACACTCACTTCTTTTTGATATGGACTTTATGGATAGAGTGCTTTTTAGTGCCTTGTGTTTCATTGATATTTCATGAAAAACTTTTGACTTATTCCTTGATTGAAGGATTCCGTACTAGTTGTTAAACACCTTCATTTAACTAGTTCGAATTCTTCATGTGGTAGATTTTATGATATATACACTTAAGCTTAATTTTCAATTGGTATCATTGGATAGTTTCAATTGGTATCAATATGACCTCTTATTGTGTATACTCATATGTTGTTCTTTCATATATGTATGTATCTACTTCAATTGATATTATCTTTTCATACATATATGTGATCTTTTGTGCTTGATTTACACACGTATATTATATACTATATGTTTGCTTATCAAGATTTTGGTTTTAAAAAAAAAATATTGATATGAACTTGTGTTTTGTATTGCCTATATGCAAGGAGAGCTTAACATCTCTCTTACATATATATTCATGTTGAGTGTATTGTGTATTGAGGAGCTTAACATCTCTTCTTTATATGGTACACGTGTGTAGGGGGAGCTTCACATCTCCTCTTATGCATTACATAATATGTGTTATGTGAGTTAGGGCTTGTCATCCCTTCTTCATGTAATGCATATGTGTAGGGAAGTTAACTTAGCGTCTTCCTCTTCATGAATGTATATCGCATATAAATCTTATTGATTGATTTGATTTTACCCTCCTTGATTTCCTTATTTTTGACAAAAAGGGGGAGAAAATGTGTTTGATGATTTGAACTTTGAACCCTTTGTTGATGATTGACAAAAAGGGGGAGAAGTATTTGAGTTATATGCATGATTTCCTTAAGGGGGAGAAGTATTTGTTCCTTACTTAAGGGAGAGAAAGATTTTGAGATGATTTTGTGTTTTTATACTTGTGCTTTTACTCATGCATAGCAATAATATAATAAGATAAAAGTTTGAGAAAAAGATTTGTGCATTCATTTGCATACATATTTATGTGCTTTAATGTCATATCTATTTATTTCTAGTGATGCATGAGTTAAGGGGGAGCTTCTTTGAAGCTTTACTTTAATCCATGCATATATAAATATCGTCCTAATATTCTCGGTAACATGGACATTGATTGATTTAACTGAATTGGATAGATAATAATGTAAATGAACAACTTACAATGGGATTAGAAAAATTAGAGGAGACAGCGTATGTATTTTGGGCGACCTAAGACACAGGTTGCGCAGCCGACTTACGGTTCCACTGCAGGGTTCCGAGGGATGACTGACATCCCATCTGTTTATTATCCCACAGTGTTACTGTGAGTATTGTTTCATACTGTGAGTATCGTTACTTTTACTGACTACCTGGTGGTAGGGTATGATTCAGCGCTAGGCATTTGGGTTGTGGTCCTAGGTATGTAAGAGACTCACTAAAGTACGAACAATATCTCCAACTAATCAGTTTCAAGGACCCTGATTAACACATGTAGTAGGCGTAGTATGCGATGCGTCTATCATATGTGGCAATTGGTATTCGCTGACATAATTAATAATAAAAAACTGTATTATGTAATATAATTGACTGTATTCACCTGACTGTACTTATATTATAGACACCTGATACCTGATTGTATATTACATTGATCTCATTACTCCTAAAGTTAGGTATTGCATGTAATCATGATACTTGCACTATACTGATTGATATTCTCTTAATAAATGTTTTATTCATGTCATCCCTTCCAGTATATATTATCATTTCATGTACACATTGTTTATATACACGAGTACCTTCCCTTTTTCTTATACACTCACTGGGTCGCTTTGTTACGACCCTAGATTTGCATGTTCAGATATTAGACGTTTTATTTTTATCGCTCAGATGTTCGATGAGAAGATAACGCACTTTACAAGGAGTCAGAGTTCTCTTACTTGATCACCTTTTCTCAGTATTATCTGGCTTGTCTTTATTCATATTGTTTTCATGACTCTGTGCATTGGATTCATACTTGTTCTTTTTTTTTTCTATTCATATGTTATCATGTGTGGGCATTATATGTACAGTTGCAGTAATTATCATGTCACCATAGTTGATATATATATAGCTTGTACGGGTTACTTTAGGCATAGTGTGTATACGTGAGATGTTTTTCTCGCGTATATACGTCGCTGACTCTCATCGCGACTCCGTTTTCACGTATTTTGGTAAGCGGGACGTGACAGAGCATTATCATTGAATGCTTGCATGAGTGCATATTGGACTTTTGCATTAACCTCGTATTTCTTGACGGTGGTTTTGGTCCAAGTGTCCTCATCAACTTCGAGTTCAACAAATTTCTTAGTAACAACTTTAACAACTTTACTTCTAAAGAATTGAGAAATAAGGTCATTTTCACTTTTCAAATAGAAAACTTTAGACCATCAAATTTTGGTGGGATTTTGATGCCAGAAAAATCATGAGAGGCCATGTGTGTGTGAGCAAATAAAGTGAATAGCCAAATAAAATCACTCTTAAGTGGTAAAACCTACAATCAGGAGTACCAAGCTCTGATACTAATTGAAATCACTTTGAGGGGGTGAATAGGTGATGACTAATAAATATGTAAAAATTAAAATAAGGATAAACTAATAAAACTTATTCAACTCAACATTCAAGAATGAAGCTGTATACCCAGTGAAGTGCTCTGAGATTCTCCTCGTGATTTTTCTTAAAATAAGAGTTAAGGTGCGTAATTGCTTTATTGATGTATAAAGAGTTCAAGTAATCTTGCAAGAATAGTAAATAAATAAGTATAGTAATGCAAGAATAATAAAGTAGAGTTAGAGAGATCAAACAAAAATAGCCAACCGCAAATAGAAGATATTATTATCGAGGTTCGAGCAGCTTGCTCCACATTCCCGCCTTCACCGCAATGAAGGATTCCATTATAATCAACCTTAATTATAATCACAACTCGATCCCGCAAGATTCGGAGCCGCAACTCTAACTCACTACCTTCTTTCCAAGAGAAACTCTCAAAAAACAAAATATTATAATGGTGATCCACACAAAATTACAAACACTCTATTACACTTTTCCTATAGCTTAGAGTCGGAATTGATAAGCCAAGAAAAGTGTGAGAGAAATTGAGAGTAATATGATTGAATCGTACAATAAAACTTTTCACAAGAGATTAAATGCTTGGAATCTTAATAATTCCTGATTTTCTCTTTTAGAAGCATCTCTAATCTCTCCTATACAGAGGAGTAAGATATACACCAAAATTTAGTAACTCCAACAATGAAAAACATGTTAAAAATATGAAATAAATATTAGAAATGAAATTGTACTGAATTGCACAAGAAAATAGTTGTTGGGAGACAATATAGGCAACTTAACTGCCTGATTGTCGATAGCAAACTCATGCTTGTCGACAGGTATTGCTCAACGGTCATATTTTTAAATATAACACAAAGACTATCGACAGTTAAGATTAGTTGTCGACAAACTGAGACATACTCAATCTCTGTTGACTAACCTGAAAAACACCTAGAGGGGGGGTGAATAGGTGTAAGTGCTAATCTAAGAAACTTAATGCAACCTAAGTGCGCTAAATGCAAATTATGCACAAACTAATACAATACAACAAGTGTAGCCGAATTCCCTTGCGAGGCTCTGGACTAACTCCCCTTGATTCCCCTTGAAATGGGTTGAGGCGCTATGTGAAGCTCTTGTTGGATGAGTACAAGTTAGGCACACACACACAAGCAATCCAAGCAATAAGAAATATGTGCACACACAATCAAGCCAAGCAATCAAGGATAAATTACAATATGAAAGATGCAAGGCAACACAAGCAATGTATATAATATGAATGCTATGAAAGTATGATGATTGTATGAAATGATGCTTTGCACAAATGTAAAGAGAGAGAGTTAGAGAGACAATGGGTCAAAACGCAAACACCAAGATTTGTTACGAGGTTCGAGCACCTTGCTCTACATCCCCGCCTACACCACCGTGTAGGATTTCCCAATCCACTATAAGGAGTACCTAACTCCTCTCTCAACTTACAAAGCCACCGAGGCTACAACAACCACAATCCACAACACCTCTACCGAAGAGGCTCACAACCAACACTATCACCTCACACTTGAGGGATACAACTCAATCACCCGATCACCTCTACCGAAGAGGGATTCACAAATAAAAGGGTGTTTACAACAAAGAGGTTTACAACAAACAACCTCAAACTCTTCTCTTTCTTTTCTCTTTTCTTTTTCC
This sequence comes from Agave tequilana, assembly GCA_038442645.1. Classification (NCBI taxonomy): domain Eukaryota; kingdom Viridiplantae; phylum Streptophyta; class Magnoliopsida; order Asparagales; family Asparagaceae; genus Agave; species Agave tequilana. Next base: position 175,517 of record JAVJIF010000111.1, read on the forward strand.
ACAAAAACAAGATCCTAATAGTTTAGGATAGAAGATAGCTCAAGTGTGGAAAACTAGGTGTTTGGAAAACTAGCAACAAAGAAAATCACTTGGGAAAATCCTTCCAAAAGATATAGAATGAAAACCAAGACAAATCTCCCAAAATATTCTTTTCTTTGATTTTTCCAAAACCTAAAACAATAAAGATTGAAGAATTAAAGCCCCAAACACTTTTGAAAACTTGTTTTTAAAACCTCTAGAAACCAGAAATTTTTCTCCTTGAAAACTTGGCCAAAATCCCAAAGAGATGGAGTTTATATAGGCCAAACAGAAAACTAGCCGTTAGAGCTGAGCTGGCAGCTCTGACAGGCGTCGGTCGACCGGCCCGGTCGACCGCCAACGGTCAGAAAAGTGACCGTTGGGCACTAGCGGTCGACCGGCCCGGTCGACCGAAACATCCTGAGAGTTGAACTCTCAACTCGGTCGACCGGTCCGGTCGACCGACTACAATGTGTAGCCAGCGTGCACGTCTGTGCACATCGGTCGACCGACCTGGTCGACCGGCCACTTGGTGCGGTCGACCGGTCCGGTCGACCGAACTGGCCTGGCAGGCACAGTGCAGATCTGCACAGATACGGGATTTGAAAATAGGTCTTTTCACTCAATAAAAATCCCATAAATTCACAGAAAATCTAAAAAATAGTTTTAATCACAATAAAAACTGTTTTTCTAAAAATATGTTTTTCTAAAACTTGTTATAAAAATTTCAAGACATATATCAATCATATCAATTCATTTTTGTGTCTTGCCAATTTTATCAAAAACAAAACTTGTATTTTATCAAACTAGAATTTTCCAAAACATGAATAGGATAGTCAAAATAAGTTTGTCTAGCAAGTTTAAAGCATGTATGTATATCTAGAACATATCTAATATACATAGGTATAAGGTAAACTTGTTTTGATCTATTATTCATGAAAACCAAAAACCAAATCATGAAACGTGTGTGTTTTGTGCACTTGAGCATATCAACTAAACTAAGCTTTACAAATATGGATCTAAAACACAAACTCTAAACTAGGATACCTAAGTCTTCTTGTCGATCTTCCATCTTCAAGTAGACTTGCTCCAAACTCCGTGATTCTCCAAGTGCAAAGGTATGATCTTTAAGCTTTGGCACCGGAATCATCATGAATAGCTTCTAATCATCTTGTTGAAGCTAATCACCAACCTAATATCCTGTTAATGATCTGAACTTAGAAACACAAGAATATTAGTAAACATAACTACATGAGTGTTGATCATCATCAAAACTAGAGTGGAAGGCCATTGGGCCAACAATCTCCCCCTTTTTGATGATGACAAAACTCATGGAGTTATATATGCATGGATTAAAGATAAGCTTCAAGAAGCTCCCCTTAACTCATGCATAGGGATAAACAATAAATATATGCAATTAGTATTAAACATGAAACATGCATATGCATAAACAATAAATGGTTCTAGATATCAAATGGAATATTCAAAACAAATAAGCTCTAGATACCAATTACAAAGCAAACTCTATAAATCAATTAAACTAAATTCTTGAGATTAAAACATAATATATGCATAAACATAAGCATGCATATAAAACTTCATAAATCTTTCTCCCCCTTTTGTCAATCATCAACAAAGGGGTAATCAAAACCATAAATAAAACGAGGGGTAAAAATCTTTCTCCCCCTTTTGTCAATCAAAACAATGCAAACAATGTTCTCCCCCTTTTGTCTAAAACAAAAAACAAAATCAATAAGGGGTGACTACAAACATGATATCAAAAAAATATGTCAATGAAGCATCTTGATACCAATAAACAAGAATCAATATATGTTATATGCTATATACATTCATGAAGAGGAAGACGCTAAGTTAGCTTCCCTACACATATGCATTACATGAAGAAGGGATGACAAGCCCCAATTCACATAACACATATTATGTAATGCATAAGAGGAGATGTGAAGCTCCCCTACACACGTATATCATATAAAGAAGAGTTGTCAAGCTCCTCAATTTATAATATACTCAACATGAATCTATATGTAAGAGATGTTAAGCTCTCCTTGCATATAGGAAATACAAATCAAAACTTTGAATATATTCTTTAAACAACATTTGAGATACCAATTGTAATTAAACATAAATCTTGAATTCCTAAAACATGAATCTCGATACTAAATGTATTCAAAACAAATTTTGAATTTCTTAAATATGATACCAATTGTAAATATTTTACCAATTGAAAAGATTTTACATAGAAACATTGATACCAATTGTAAGAATTGTTCATTTTAAAAACATATAATCAAATTGATGTTGATATCATATGTTCAAAATAACAACTTTTAATCATAAAGAGTGGGAGTACAAATACCAATTGAAATACAAAATCATATTCTCCCCCTTTGTGAAAAACAAACTAAAGACATGCATAGTCTTGATAACAATTTAAAAGTAATCAATTTAAACAAAATTGAAACTCAAGCACTAGCATAAACACAAACATATATATGTATGAAAGATAGATACCAATAGAAATTGATATACTTGGAATTTAAAGCATACATACATACAAAACATATATGAGTATACAAGAAGATCAAAATGATACCAATTGAAAGAGTTCAATGATACCAATTGACATAACAATAAGTTCAAGTGTATACATCATATTCTCTACCACCCAATCATAATTCAAGTTTTAAAGATTTTCAATTTAGGGCATACATGAACATGATCTCCCATCCTACCGCCCTTGGATGGTAGAGGTTTTCAAAAATAGATTTGAAAATTTAGTTTTGTTTGAAAAACTCTACCAAATGAAGAATATCGCAACTAGTTAAATGGAAAAATTTGTTAACTAGTACGAAATCCTTCAAGCAAGGAATAAAACAAAATTGAAATTCACATGATAATCATCACTCTAACCCATAAAGCATAACTCATGAGAAACAAAACATGAGCAATAGATATGAGTGTACAAATAATATGTGAAGATCATAATCATGAAAAATATTTCATTGAGCTCAATTATTCCTTAAAATATAATTCTATCAAAACATGAAAAATCATATAAAACTCCTTATTTAATCTTCAAGGCATATGTATGTCTAATACAAGCTAAAAGATACATACATATCCAAACTCAACGAGTCCACTAAATGTATATTCATGAAGGCACGTGGCTCAAAAAGATGTATATGTATAAGATTAGTTTGAACTAGATAGACATATACATGAAGTTAAATATTGACACAAAAACATCAAAACATGAAAATCTAAATCTTTACATTAAATCAATTTCATTTCAAGGTATATGTATGTATTGTCAACACACTAAGTATACATACATATCCCTTAAACACAAATGAGTCCATAAGTAGATTTGCATGAGAAACAAATGACTCAAGGGGTATACATGGTATCTAATGTTTTGGCAAAATGCACATATACATGAAATGGAAACTCATATTCATCAAAACATATTCAAAAATGGGAATACAAGTTTAAAATGTAGAATCATCAAAACTAGACTATACTAGCACATCTAATGGTTCAAATAAGCATTCAATTCCAACTATATATAGATTTATTTGTAGCCCATCCTATGTACAAGTATGTAACTAGTCTTAATGAAAACTAACACTTAAACATATATTCAAAACATGAAGCATCAAAAACACATATAAAAATCATCATGATAAAAGTCATCATGGAAAACTAAAATATGATTATTATGTGAATTCACATGTATTAGATTCATGATGTACATTATAGCTCAAACAAAAGTGAGAACACTAATTATGGTTCATATAAGCATGTGTGTCTCAAATACTATATATGTATGTCAAGGATCTAATAAATATGGAATGAACATACTAATCCATAGACATCAAAAACATGCTATAAACAATGAATATTAAAAGCATGTAAACAATAAATGGGAGTAAAGGATTGTTACCAAAACCGAAGAAGCAACTCTCCTTGTCTCCAAAGCATGGTGGTCCTCTCCACCAACCTTCCCTTGAAAGTGATGCATCCATATGATTTCCTTTAAGTCCGGAACGCATCCACTCCAAGGTGTCATCACTCTCACGTCATGTGAGAGCCCACACACTACATCAAAAACAATAGGAGGGTGGTCTTTGGTACCCATATCTTCTTGGGTCCATGGGGGTTAGTACCTTCTCTAACCCAAACAAAATTCTTTGCTAAATTAGGAGTATGTAATCTATCATAACAAAATTTAGCAAGGTGGCCCTTACGTTCACAATGTGTACATGAGTACACATGAGCATACATGTGTTGATGGTGTCCGTGAGGAGCATGTGTATGCCGTGGAGGTGTGCATGCATAGAAGTTGGAACTTGTTTCTTTCGAACCAAGGTTTCCAATCGTGAGTGGTTCATGGCACATTGGCTCATAGTGGAGCCCAAACAATCCATTTTCTTCTTTAACAAATTTATATCATTTTCGAGCATAGAAGAAGTGGAACATGCAATGGGTGATTTAGGTGAAACTACCCTAGCATGGCAAACATGAGAATCAATCTTATTTTGCAAAGCAATATTTTTCTCTAAGCAAACATTTAAATCATTGGAAATAGAAATGATTTTGTTTTTCAAAACAACATTCTCTTTTAAAACAAAATCAACTTTTGAAGACAAATTTTCATTTTTCTTCAAAAGAGCATGGCAATCATTTTTAGATTTTAAAAATTCATTTTCTTTAAGTGCATGTTCCAATTGAGATCTCAATGAATCCCTTTCATTATAGACCTCAACTTTCTCTTGCAAAACATTGTTAAGTCTAGCATGCAAACTCTATTTTCTTGTTCAATTCCTAGACTCTTCTTTTCAACAAATTATATTTTTCTATTAACTTTTCACACACAATAGATAGTTCTTCATTTAAGGCATGGGGATCAACATAATCATTTGAAGAACTAGCACAATCATTACTATCTAGTTGAGATTCCGAAAGTACCTCAAGGGAGTCATTCCCTTGGACCATATAGCATTGTTGTGGCTCGGATTCTCCGCTAGATTCCTCCTGTTGAATTTGCAATTGAAGTTCCGAGGTGGTGGTGGTTGTCAATTTGTTCCACACTGCAAAGGCGGAATCAAAGTTAGAAACACATAAGAAATAATCTTTAGGAAGAGTGCTTCTAATGGCCTCTAGGGCTTGTGCATTGCCCCTATATGATTGCAATCACCAAGATAACATCTCTTGGTGGCCGCAAGGAAAACATGCAAACCTAGGGTCTTTAGGTACTGGACATCCTATACTTCCAAATATCAATGTGGAAGGATCATAGTGAAAATCACCTAGGGGGGGGTGAATAGGTGATTATGCTAATCTAAGGCCAATTAAAAATAATGAGCAATAAGGGTGAGATGAATGCAAATGCAATGCAACAATCTCCCAAAACAAGACTAAGAGCCGTATGCCCCTTGCGGGGTTCTGAACTCCTTCCTCCGGCTTCCTCGTAAAATGAGTTAGAGGTGCGCAATGCAACCTTGTTGTATGGGATTTTGATTGACAATATGAAGTATGATGAATATGGCAATGGCAATCAAAAACACAAAGTAATAGCAATGGAAAGTAAATCAATCGCAAACACAAAGATATGTTATCGAGGTTCGAGCACCCAGCTCTACTCCCCGCCTTCCCCAGAAGGATTCTAGCTACTTCCACTATCACAAAGATCTCAATTACAATGGAGTACCCAACTCCTACAATTTCAGCACAATAGAATTCCTTAGTAATCAAAAGATCACAAACTCTCTCTTTCAAATATCTCTTCCCTTACAAAGGTCCTTAGAGAATATTGAGAAGGAATGAAGCTCTTGTGTAAGTGAAGAAAATGAAATCAAATCAGAGAGTATTATCAAGAAACACTTCTGAAATGAGTGAGAAATATCAGCATAAAAACCAAGAAAAATAGCTCTTTTGAATATCACAAACTTTGAATTTTTCTCTTGAATAATTGTTGTAAAGAAACTCTCCTCAAACACCCCTATTTATAGGAGAGGGCTGGGGTTTAGGGTTAGGAATTAATTACTGAAGATTAGGAAGTAATTAGTTCCAAATATACCCTCCAACGGATTTTTAATTTCAAAAATCAAGTTTAAAACAGCTATTAAAAAATCTGCCCGTTACTGTTCAACGGACACATCGGTCGACTGGCCCGGTCGACCGATAGTTCAAAAATCCGACCGTTATGAACTATCGGTCGACTGATCCAGTCGACTGAAAAGATACAGAGAGCAAAACAAACTATCGGTCGACCGATCCGGTCGACTGATGCCTGACTGAGACTTAAAATAAATTCCGGTCGACTGTCGGTAGACAGTCGGTCGACCGACAGACGTGCACACGGATACGTGCACTCTGCCAGGACTCCGGTCGACTGGTGGTAGATAACCGGGTCGACCGGCTCAGGCCAAAAGATGAAATAAAAATGGAATTTTGAAGAGATTAATATTTTTATCAAATCTATTTCAAACACAAATTCAGTATATAACATAATAAAGAATTTGTAGAAGAAAGATTTAGTATTAAAATATTTTTGTATATTTTATAGGAAATAAACTTAGAAAAGACATACGCGTGAAAACGTGTGTTTGAGCTTCAAACCTACTCTCTATTCTTTAACATGCTATAAAGCTAGAAAATAAAACCTAAGGACCTCTGAAGCAATCTTTGAGCTATCCAATGCCTTGCTAGTGCCTTCTCTTCTATGATCCTTCCTTGATGTGCAATTTGCCTTCAATGCTTGTTGGAACTTAGAAGTTTTTGCAAAAGCGAAGCGAATGAACTCTAAACATGGTACAAAACCTGAAACTCATCTTAGACAAAAGATTAGTACCAAATAGCACTTATTTGGTTTGTTATCATCAAAACACAAAACAATGGAGAGTGTAACCTCTTGGGCTAACAATCTCCCCCTTTTTGATGATGACAAAACAAATAGGCTATTTACAAAAATATAGGGAGGAGAAAAACTCCCCCTCAAATTATGCTATATTTAAAACGTGTAAGTATGCTCTAGATACCAATAATTGAAATGAAAAATAGAAATGATGCACCAATTATGGAAATCTATTTAAAACAACAATAAAACTCAAAACTTGCACTTGATACCAAAATACCAAAAATCAAAAATTTCTCCTTGATACCAATTTTAAACTAAAATACCAACTAAAATACAAAAACTCATAAAACCAAAACATCAACCAAAACATCATATAAATTCATATGGAACCAACCAAGACCAAATGAACTTATTTTTGTCCATGTTAACTTATTCTCCCCTTTTTGTCATACATCAAAAGGGCTAGAAAAACATGTTTAATCAATAATACACAAATTTAATTCTCCACAAATAAACGAAAATCTAGCAAAATCAAGTGGTTTGTGTGAAAATATCGGCTAGTTGAAAATCGGTGGAAACATAATCAATATCTATATCACCTTTCTCAAAATGATCTCTAAGAAAGTGATATCTAATCTCAATGTGCTTGGTCTTACTATGTTGATTTGCATTTTTGGTTAAATGAATAGTACTAGTATTATCACAAAATATTTTAATATTTTTATAATGCAAATCATAGTCAAGGAGAGTATGTTTCATCCAAAGGACTTGTGCACAACAAGCCCCCGCGGCAACATACTCCGCCTCGGCGGTTGATAGAGCTACGGAATTTTGCTTCCTAGAGGACCATGAAACAAGACAATTACCGAGAAATTGACATGTTCCACTAGTACTCTTTCTATCTACTCTACAACCCGCATAGTCGGCGTCCGAATAACTAGTCATAGAAAAACTATAGTTTTCGGATACCAAAGACCTAATCCAATCGTTCCCTTAACATAACGAATAATGCGTTTTACGGCAATTAAATGAGATTCTTTGGGACACGATTGAAATCTAGCACAAAGACACACACTAAACATGATATCCGGCCTACTTGCCGTTAAATATAAAAGACTACCTATCATGCTTCTAAACAATTTAATATCAACATTTTACCTTGTTCGTCCTTATCAAGCTTGGTTGTAGTTGCCATGGGAGTGTTGCATGTTTTAGCGTCTTCAAGTCCAAACCTCTTCACGAGTTCCTTTGCGTATTGGCTTGAGAGATGAGTCCCATCTTGCAATTGCTTGACTTGGAGTCCAAGGAAGAAGTTGAGTTCACCCATGGAGGACATTTCAAATTCTTGTTGCATTACCTTTTCAAAATCCTTGCATAAAACTTCATTAGTAGAACCGAAAATTATATCATCAACATAAATTTGGACAATTAAAATATCATTATCAACATGCTTAGTGAATAGAGTAGTGTCTACTTTGCCTTTAATAAAATTGTTTGAAATTAGAAAACTTGAAAGCCTTTCATACCAAGCTCTTGGAGCTTGTTTCAAACCATACAAAGCCTTACGAGTTTGAAAAACAAAATCGGGATGAGCATGATCAATAAAACCGGGAGGTTGAGAAACATAAACTTTTCATTAAGAAAACCGTTTAAAAATGCACTTTTTACATCCATTTGAAAAAGTTTGAAATTTTTAAAAGATGCATAAGCTAGTGTTATCCGTATGGCTTCAAGCCGTGCTACGGGTGCAAAGGATTCTTCAAAGTCGAATCCCTCAACTTGAGTGTAACCTTGGGCTACTAACCTAGCTTTATTCCTAATGACATTTCCGGACTCATCCAACTTATTCCTAA
>JAVJIF010000112.1:0-56200 GCA_038442645.1 Agave tequilana
AAACATCAAATAAGTTTTTCTAAACATTATGAAATAACAATGGATATGGATGAAATCTAATACACAAATGAAGCATGTAAACTTGTTTTAATGAACTCTATTTATGAAACATAAAGATATCTTCTTTGAAACTCAAAACCAAAATAGTATTTTCTAAAATCTAAATTATTCTTATAAAAGTACTATATAATTTTGTGTGTGTGTATATGAGCTTGAGTAATTCACAACTAATCTATCCTTTATATTTTTGTCTAAAAACTCAAAATCTTAAACACTTACAAACATGACTCATATCTTAAAAATCTTCTCCTTCGTCTTGACTTGGTCCAAACTTGATCCAGCGAGGTAGACTCCTCTTGAGTACTTGATGTGATCATTAAAGTGTGAGCTCTTGAATCAACACGTATTAGCTTCAAAAGTTGACTTCGAATCATTTATTGAAGCTAAATATCTACTACGATCTTGATCAAATATCTAAAAGTGAATGAACACAAGATCATTAGCATGAGTTAATCATCATCAAAACTAGGGTGATGGACCTTTGGACCAACACGAACAAGGTTTTCTTGATGAAAAAATTATTCAACCTGATGATAGCGGAAAGTAAAAGTGTCACTGAGCATCTTAATGAACTCAACACGCTAGCAAGCTAGTTAGAATATGTGGGGATCAATTTTGATGATGAGATCAGGGCACTGATTTTATTATCCAGTCTACCAGAGACTTGGTATTATCTCATGATGACGGTGAGCAATTCTTACGGACAAGAACTTTGAAATTTGATGACTGGGTGGGTGTTCTCCGCGAAGAGGCACACAAAAAGTCATTGGGTGTGCTTGAGACATTAGGAGTGCCCTGAGTGTCGAAAGGAGAGGAAGATTAATGAATAGAGAAAAGAAATAAAGTAGCAAATCAAGTCCAAATTTGGGAGAAACAAATCCAGATCAAGAGGTGTCAGGTGTTGGCATTGTGGTGAGAAGGGGCACATTGAAAGGGATTGCAAGAAAAACAAAGATTGAGAGAGGAAAGGCAAAGAAAATGATTCTGTATATGTCGCGGGCTGTGAATTAGATGCCCTATTTCTCTCCATAGTTGGGTCTGGCGAATCATGGATCATTGATTCGGGTGCTTCCTTTCTTGTTACTTCCCATCAAAAAATATTTCAAAACAATATGAAAGGTAATCTTTGAAGGGGGTATCTAGGAGATGATGATCCACGAAATATTGTCTGGAAGGGCGATGTGACTGTCGGCCTCTCTAGTGCCTCATGCTGAAATTGAAGAATATTAGGCATGTACCAAAGCTAAAGAGAAATCTGATCTCTGTTGGTCAGCTTGCAGATGCCGGGATGAAGATTATTTTCGATAATCTGTGTAAGATCACAAAAGGTGCCATGATCTCAGCACATGGTAAAGAAAGAAGGTGCCCTCTACATGATGTCAGGCTCTACAACTTCAATTTTAGTTGCATCATTGGATGTCAATGATGGTACGTGTCATTGCCGACTTAGGCATAAGTACTAGAAGGAAATGAAAATCATGTTTTCCAACAACAAGCTACCAGGGTGAAGTCTATTGATCTAGACTTCTCTGAAAATTGTGTCTACGGTATGTAGAGAAAGTTAGTTTCTCTAAGGTAATGAAGTCCTCAAAGGCAGAAAGGTTAGAGCTGATTCATACTGATTTATGGGGTAAGGCCTCTATGCATTCTCTTGGCAGCTTATTATATTTTGTGACCTTTATTGATGATACAAGTAGAAAGGTCTGGATTTACTTCTTAAAGAAAAAATCAGAAGCGTTTGATGTGTTCAAGAAGTGGTTGGCCCAAGTTGAGAATAAGATAGGTCTGAAGCTTAAGTACTTGAAGTCAGAAATAGAGTGAATACTGAGATAGCAGGTTTGAGGAGTCCTGTACTGATCAAGGATCAAAAAGTAAAGACGGTTTCAGGAAATTTTCTTCAGAATAGGGGTGGTCGAGCAATGAACAAGACCTTTCTAGAGCATGCTAGAAGCTGTAGATACACACATGATTTCCCAAGGAATTTTAGATAGATGTAGTCAACATGGTGGTGTATTTGATCAATAGAGGACCTTCGGTGCTACTAAATTATGAGATTTCGGAAGAAGCATGGACCAAAAAAGAGGTAACCTAAATCATCTCTTATATCCCTTATGTTCATGTTGAATTAGATCGCAAGAGCAAGTTGGATCTGAAATACACCTAGAGGGGGGGTGAATAGGTGTAATTGCTAATCTAATGATCTTTTTATATTAAGTAAATATGAGTGATGCAACGATCTCTCAAAACACGACTAGGAGCCGAATACCCGGTGAAGGGTTCTGAACTCCGTCCTCCCAATTCCCCTTAAAGATGGGTTAGAGGTGCGCAATGCAACCGTGTTGTATGAGGTATGATCGAACAAGATAAGGATGAAATGCTATGATGAAATACACACAATTAAATATTACAAGTAAAGCAAACAAGAGAAGATTGCACAAGTAAAGGGTTAGTTCTCAAGCAAATAGTTGTAGACAATATAAAGCAAGAGAAAAGTAAAACAAGATGACGCAAGGCAATCGCAAACACAATTGATTTGTTTCGAGGTTCGAGCCACCGCTCTAGTCCCCGCCTTCACCTCCGTGAAGGGTTTCCACTATCCACCGAGGATGCCTTACAAGTTTGGTCTACCGAAGACCCCAAGCCCTTAGCTTCACAACTTACAAAGAACTCCACCTAGGAGTCGTCTCCACAAGAACAAGAATCACAAGAACAATAGTGATCTCCTCAAGATCACAAAACTCTTTCTCACACTCTTTTACAATTCTCACTCTTTTTACAACTTCACTATAGTATGAGTAATGGATTTTTGGCTTTATGAAGTGTAGTGAGAAAACCTTCAGTTGTAGAGTGATATTAGCAATCAAACACAACTGAGAAACAAGCTCAAAAGATTGGAATTGAAAGCTTTAAAACAATTTTTCTTTTTCTCTTTGAAAACAATGAAAACAAGAGAATTTTTCTAAGTAAATAACAAAGACCTATTGCCCTCTATTTATAGGGAGAGAATAGGTTAAAACTCTTTTCTTTACACCTAATTTGACCTGCAAAAGGCCTCCAACAACTCTCTAAAACTCTATTAAAGAAGAAACAAAAACAGATTTCAGAACTATCCCAAAGAGGAAAGAGCCGTTGGGCTCTTGCAGGCGTAACGGTCGACCGGCCGGTCGACCGTTTGCCTAGTTGGCAAAGAGCCGTTGGCGCTGCGGTCGACCGACCTCTTTGAGGAAACACAGTTTCCTTATAGCGGTCGACCGGGCGGTCGACCGAAACAAACCGAGAGTGGCCTGCTTACAGTCGGTCGACCGGACCGGTCGACCGACAGACGTGCACAAACGTGCACGTCCTGACACAGGCGCCGGTCGACCGGGCGGTCGGCCGGTCAACCTGAAATAAGAAACTGGCAGGATTTTTGAGTTGGGATTTTTTGTAAAAACATTTTAAAAATATATATGACTAAGTATTATGCAAGGATTAGTCTACACATGTTTTAAACAAAGATTTTCTTTATAAAACAAGTTGGAAACATGTATACATAAACTAATGCATAAAACTTAAAAACGAACATTTTTAAAACATAAGGAATAAGTGTGTGTGCAAATCCTAGAGCCAAATATCCTACACTCAAACTTTAACATTCTATTCTTACAATGTTCTAAGGACTTCAAGGCTTCAAGAGGGGCTTTCTCCACTTGATCTTCAATTTTTCATCTTGAGCCCAATTTGAGTTGTCTTGAGTCCAAAGTACCTTCCTTTAGGGAAGAACTCCTCTAGTTGAGGTAGAATCCTGAAACACACTTAAGCAACAAATAATATTAGTACTAATAACTAATATGTTTTGTAATCATCAAACACACTAAAAACGGGTGATTGTAACCTTGGGCCAACAATCTCCCCCTTTTTGATGATGACAAAACATATAAGTTATTGAAACAAATAAAGAAGAAAAAGCTTGGAAAGCTCCCCCTCAAACAATGCTATGTATTTATCATGAATATGAAAAGCTTTGTAAGCATACATAAAGCATTATGAAAATATCATCACCATAAATTTTGTCATAGAAACTCAAATAATGAACAACATTAAACAAATTTATAATAAGCAAACTTATCTTTTTCAAATATCTTTTCAAGTAATAAACACCTTAATTAAACTTATATATTTTTCTCCCCCTTTTTGTCATACATCAAAAAGGGTATAAAACATAACAAAAATGAACAAACTAAAAATATTTTAAGGATCAATCATACATACATTCAACTCACCACAAATAAATGAAAATCTAGCATAATCTAAAGGTTTAGTGAAAATATCGGCAAGTTGAAAATCGGTAGAAACATAATCAATGTCAATATCACCTTTCTCATAATGATCTCTAAGAAAGTGATACCTAATGTCAATGTGTTTGGTTTTACTATGTTGATTTGCATTCTTTGTCATGTGAATAGTACTAGTATTATCACAAAATATCTTAACATGATCAAAGTGTAAATCGTAGTCAAGGAGAGTATGTTTCATCCAAAGAACTTGTGCACAACAAGCTCCGGCTGCAACATACTCCGCCTCGGCGGTTGATAGGGCTACCGAATTTTGCTTTTTGGAAGACCAAGATACAAGACAATTACCTAAGAATTGACATGTTCCACTTGTGCTCTTCCTATCTACCCTACAACCCGCATAGTCGGCATCTGAAAAACTCGTCATTGTAAATTGTCCAGTTTTCGGATACCACAAACCCATTTCAATAGTGCCCTTAAGGTATCTAATTATACGTTTAACCGCAATTATGTGAGATTCTTTAGGACAAGATTGAAAACGTGCACACAGACAAACGGAAAACATAATATCCGGCCTACTAGCCGTCAAATACAATAAACTACCTATCATGCTTCTATAAAGTTTAATGTCTACACTTTTACCTTGTTCATCCTTGTCAAGCTTGGTGGTTGTTGCCATGGGAGTTTTACTTACTTTAGATCCTTCAAGCCCGAACCTTTTGATTAGTTCCTTTGTATACTTGGCTTGATTTATGAAGATCCCATCCTTCCTTTGCTTGATTTGGAGTCCAAGGAAATAGTTGAGCTCCCCCATCATAGACATTTCAAATTCATCTTTCATGCATGATTCAAAAGCTTGGCAAAGAGATTCATTAGTAGAACAAAAATAATATCATCAACATATATTTGCACAATAAGAATGTCATCTTTAACATGTTTAGTAAACAAGGTGGTGTCAATTTTTCCTTTCTTAAAACCATTTGAAATTAAGAATGAGATAGTCTTTCATACCAAGCCCTAGGGGCTTGTTTTAAACCATAAAGAGCTTTATCTAATTTAAATACAAAATTCGGATGTGTAGGATCAACAAACCCGGGGGGTTGTTCAACATACACTTCCTCTTCAATATAGCCATTTAGAAAAGCACTTTTAACATCCATTTGAAACAACTTAAAATCTTTATAAGAGGCAAATGCTAGTGTCATCCGTATGGCTTCAAGCCGTGCTACGGGTGCAAAGGTTTCTTCAAAATCGATCCCTTCGATTTGAGTGTAACCTTGGGCCACTAACCTAGCCTTGTTTCTTACTACATTACCCGATTCATCCAACTTGTTCTTAAAGATCCACTTAGTACCAATTGTTGGTCTATCGTGGGGCCTAGGAACAAGATGCCATACTTGGTTGCGCTCAAATTGATTGAGCTCCTCTTGCATGGCTAGCAACCAATATGAATCGGCCTCGGCTTCGAGGACATTTTTGGGTTCTATATGAGAAATAAATGCAAAGTTTCCACAAAAATCTTGAAATTTAGAGCGAGTGGTTATCCCTTTTGATACTTCACCTATGACAAGGTCCTTGGGATGATGAGGATTGTATCTCCAATCCTTTGGAAGTTGTTGAGTAGGCTCCACTACATTTGATTGATTTTCATTTCCTTGAGCCTCTTTTACCTTAGCTTCACTTCCTTCATCATCCTTTGGCTTGTCTCCCTTAGTAGAAGCATCCTCCAAGGTCACTTTCTCCAAACCTTCATCTAAAGCATCAATTTCTACAACATTCTTAACAAACATGTTAGATTCCTCAAACTTAACATGTATAGACTCCTCAATAGTCAAAGATGACCTATTGAAGACTCTATAAGCCTTACTAGTATTAGAGTATCCTACAAAAATAGCCTCATAAGATCTAGCATCAAATTTTCCTAAATTATCTTTTGTATTTAAAACAAAACATTTACATCCAAAAACCTTAAAATAAGAAACATTTGGTTTTCTAGAAAAGTACATTTCAAAAGAAGTTTTAGATGTATTTTTACACAAGAAAACACGATTTGCTATGTAACATGAAGTATTAACGGCCTCGGCCCACAAATAATGTGGTAGACCATATTCACTTAACATTGTCCTAGCCATCTCTTGTAAGGTACGATTTTTCCGCTCAACTACTCCATTTTGTTGTGGAGTTCTAGGACAAGAAAGTTCATGTTTTATTCCATGTTCTTCACAAAAAGTGGTAAAGGGAAGGTTAATGAACTCACCTCCTCTATCACTTCTTATTCTTATTATTGAAGTGTCTTTTTCCTTTTCAACTCTTTTCTTGAATGTTTGAAAATATGAAAAGGCTTGACTTTTATGTTCAAGAAAGAAAACCCAAGTAAAACGTGAAAAATCATCTACCAAGACAAATGCAAATCTATTCCCACTTAAACTTTTGGTTTGTGTTGGGCCAAATAAATCCATGTGGATTAACTCCAAAGGACGTGATGTCATGATATCCTTAATTGATTTGAAAGAAGACTTAGTTTGTTTCCCAAATTGACATGCGTCACAAACTCGGTCCTTTTCAAAATTCAAACAAGGAATACCTTTCACCATTTCCTTAGTGTTAAGCCTAGATATATGGTCAAACGAAATATGGCCTAATCTTCTATGCCACAACCAAGAGTCATCATTGAGGGCTTTTAAACATGTAATATTACAAGACATATTTAACATATCTATCATATACACATTACTTTCACGAAACCCGAAAAACACACAAGCATTAGAAATTCTATCAATTACTTTGCAAGCTATATTATCAAAAACTACATCAAAACCTTTATCACAAAGTTGACTAACACTCAAGAGGTTATGCTTGAGGCCGTCAACTAAAACTACATTTTCAATTAAAGGGATGTGCCAAGTTTTACATTACCAATACCGATGATTTTACCCTTGGCGTCATCTCCGAAGGTGACGGTGCCACCTTCATGATATCTTGATAGGGTTGCAAAGTTGTTGATGTCCCAAGTCATGTGCCTTGAGCAACCGCTATCAAGATACCACGATCCTCTACGTCGTTGGGCCTTGGACGGTACCTATATCATTTAACAAATTCGTTGATTTTGGTACCCAAATTTTCTTGGGTCCTTGAAAGTTAGTGTTTCGAACCCAAACATTATGATGAGTTGCACTTAGTCTATCATAGCAAAAATTGGCTAAGTGCCCTTTCCGCCCACAATGTGAACATGAGAACACTCTACCATACATGAATGCATGATGTGTGTGTGGAGTGTGAGCATGTGTGTGTGAAGAGTGAGCATGCTTTGGGGGTTTGCCATGATGTGAAGGTTGTGTGGTATGAACATGAGCATGAGCATGGTAGACATTTTTCTTAGGAGCTTGTTTCTTAGGAAACATAGCCTCTAACTTCTTTTTATTAAACTCACAATTTTTCAAAGTAATTCCTAATGAGTCTATTCTTTTCTTAAGCATGAAAATCTCATTAGAATCAACTAGTGGGGACTTGCCTTTACAAGAAATCTTATATTTATCAAAATCATTTTTAGTTGTAGCTAAAGTAGAAAGCAAGTCATCCTTTTCTTTAGAAAGATTTAAAACTTGAAGCCTAAGAGATTCATTATCTTTCTTCATATTTAAAAACTTTTTCTTTAAAGAGTCATAGTTATGAGAAAGTTCTATAAATGCTTCTCCTAGTTCATCCATGGAGAGTTCATCATCAAAAAGAGTGGAAGAGGTTACCTTGCTTGTGCTTTCATTGGCCATGAAGCACATGTTGGCGGTGTCGATCTCCTCCTCGGATTCGCTTTCGGAATCCCATGTTGCTTTCATTGCCTTCTTCTTGTAAGGCTTCTTGGATGTGGAGGGCTTCACCTTATCCGGACACTCCGCCACTATGTGTCCCGGTCTTTGGCAATTGAAGCAAATAATCTTCCTTTCTTCTTTGCCTCCTTGACATCTCTTTCTACCTTGGAACTTTGCCTTGTTGTACATCCTCCGAACATTTTTGACTAGAAGTGAGAGCTCTCCGTCATCTTCTTCTTCATCATCTTCGTCGGAGTGGGACGATTGACACTTGAAGGCAATAGTCTTCTTCTTGGTGGGAGCCATGTCCTCCCTAGCTTTCCTTTCCATCTCATGGGTTTTTAGATTCCCAATGAGACCAATTAGCTCTATCTCATCCTTGTCGTTGAGTTCCTTCAAGGTTGTAGCCTTGACTTCCCATGAAGGAGGAAGAGCCCGGATGATCTTTCTTACTCTTTGATCATTGTTGATGTCCTCACCTAGAGAAGAAAGTCCATTAGTAATCTTGGTAAATTTTGTAACCATATCATCTATGGTTTCATTTTCTTGCATGCTAAAATTTTCATATTGGGACCGAAGAAGGTCTATCTTGGCCCTCTTCACTTGTGATGTCCCCTCATGTGTGACTAACAAATGGGTCCAAATCTCGTATGCAGATTTGTAATGGATGACTCTAGCTATGTCATCATCATTGAGGGCTTGTAGGAGTGCATAATGAGCCCTAGCATTGGCATCAAACTCCTTGGTCTCAATTTCGGACCAAGTAGATTCATCACCGGTGGGTGTGGTAAAAGATTTGGTCACGGCCTTTGCAACTCGGCTACCTAGAGATTGCAAGAATACGGTCATCTTAACCTTCCATATGGGAAAGTTAAGTCCATCAAACTTAGGGGGTGTCTTAATACCATCGGCCATGTTTACTAAATGAGTATGAATGAAATGATTAGCAATGTGAGGATCTCTCTAAGGTTGTTAAGCCAAATCCTAGAGTCCAAGCTCTGATACCAATTGAAATACACCTAGAGGGGGGGTGAATAGGTGTAATTGCTAATCTAATGATCTTTTTATATTTAAGTAAATATGAGTGATGCAACGATCTCTCAAAACACGACTAGGAGCCGAATACCCGGTGAAGGGTTCTGAACTCCGTCCTCCCAATTCCCCTTAAAGATGGGTTAGAGGTGAGCAATGCAACCGTGTTGTATGAGGTATGATCGAACAAGATAAGGATGAAATGCTATGATGAAATACACACAATTAAATATTACAAGTAAAGCAAACAAGAGAAGATTGCACAAGTAAAGGGTTAGTTCTCAAGCAAATAGTTGTAGACAATATAAAGCAAGAGAAAAGTAAAACAAGATGACGCAAGGCAATCGCAAACACAATTGATTTGTTTCGAGGTTCGAGCCACCGCTCTAGTCCCCGCCTTCACCTCCGTGAAGGGTTTCCACTATCCACCGAGGATGCCTTACAAGTTTGGTCTACCGAAGACCCCAAGCCCTTAGCTTCACAACTTACAAAGAACTCCACCTAGGAGTCGTCTCCACAAGAACAAGAATCACAAGAACAATAGTGATCTCCTCAAGATCACAAAACTCTTTCTCACACTCTTTTACAATTCTCACTCTTTTTACAACTTCACTATAGTATGAGTAATGGATTTTTGGCTCTATGAAATGTAGTGAGAAAACCTTCAGTTGTAGAGTTATATTAGCAATCAAACACAACTGAGAAACAAGCTCAAAAGATTGGAATTGAAAGCTTTAAAACAATTTTTCTTTTTCTCTTTGAAAACAATGAAAACAAAAGGATTTTTCTAAGTAAATAACAAAGACCTATTGCCCTCTATTTATAGGGAGAGAACAGGTTAAAACTCTTTTCTTTACACCTAATTTGACCTGCAAAAGGCCCCCAACAACTCTCTAAAACTCTGTTAAAGAAGAAACAAAAAACAGATTTCAGAACTATCCCAAAGAGGAAAGAGCCGTTGGGCTCTTGCAGGCGTAACGGTCGACCGGCCGGTCGACCGTTTGCCTAGTTGGCAAAGAGCCGTTGGCGCTGCGGTCGACCGTCCGGTCGACCGACCTCTTTGAAGAAACACAGTTTCCTTATAGCGGTCGACCGAGCGGTCGACTGAAACAAACCGAGAGTGGCCTGCTTACAGTCGGTCGACCGGACCGGTCGACCGACAGACGTGCACAAACGTGCACGTCCTGACACAGGCGCCGGTCGACCGGGCGGTCGGCCGGTCAACCTGAAATAAGAAAACTGGCAGGATTTTTGAGTTGGATTTTTTGTAAAAACATTTTAAAAATATATATGACTAAGTATTATGCAAGGATTAGTCTACACATGTTTTAAACAAAGATTTTCTTTATAAAACAAGTTGGAAACATGTATACATAAACTAATGCATAAAACTTAAAAATGAACATTTTTAAAACATAAGGAATAAGTGTGTGTGCAAATCCTAGAGCCAAATATCCTACACTCAAACTTTAACATTCTATTCTTACAATGTTCTAAGGACTTCAAGGCTTCAAGAGGGGCTTTCTCCACTTGATCTTCAATTTTTCATCTTGAGCCCAATTTGAGTTGTCTTGAGTCCAAAGTACCTTCCTTTAGGGAAGAACTCCTCTAGTTAAGGTAGAATCCTGAAACACACTTAAGCAATAAATAATAATAGTACTAATAACTAATATGTTTTGTAATCATCAAAACACACTAAAAACGGGTGATTGTAACCTTGGGCCAACAGGATCCTAAGTCCAAGAGGTGCATTTTCATTGGATACGGAACTATGGCTATCGATTTTGGGATAAGGAAAACCCAAAGATCCTTAGGCTTAAGGATGTGGTATTCAATGAGAAGAAACTGTGCTGGCAGAGAGGAGAACTCCAGAGAAGGATCTCGGAGTGGAACCTCGGAGTACTCCAGAGCAGCAAAGCAGTGCGCGAATTCAGAGTTTGTTGAACTTGACGATGCTCCTGTAGAAAAGAACCAGAGCATTCCATAAGAGAATGAGGAATCCCGTGTAAACCAACCTTCCAACCGGAGGTGAGGTGGTCGACTAGGAAACCAAAGCTTCGAAATGATACTCTCCTTCCTTAAACTGTCTATTGATTGATAATAATGAATAGGTGTGTTATGAGGAGGCCTTGCAGGTAGAAGCCAAGGACAAGTGGGAGCTCGCTATGGATGATGAGATAGAGCCTCTCATGAAGAATTAAACATAAATTTAGTTAAGCTGCCTGAAGATAAAAAAAGTCCTATATAACGAATGGGTTTATCGATTAAAGGAGAAGAATGATAGCAAAAAGAGGTATAAGGCGAAATTAGTTGTGAAGAGATTTCAACAACGAGAAGTTATTGATTTTACCCATATTTTCTATCTTTTCATCAAATTAATAGCTCTTAGATTTGTCTTAAGAATTGCGGCAACAGAGGATTTACATTTATAACATTTGGATGTTAAAATTGCGTTTCTCCATTATGATTTAGAGGAGGACATCTATCTGATGCAGCCACAAGGATATCATGTCAGGTGAACAGTATCTGGTTAGCCAACTCAAGAAAAATCTCTATGGCTTAAAACAAGTTCCTAGCCAGTGGTATTTGAAATTTGACAGATTTATGACTAGTAGTGGTTACAAGAGACTAGAAACTGATTATTGTTGCTATTTCAAGTACTTTGAAAATTTCTACATCATACTACCACTGTATGTAGATGACATGCTAGTTGCTCGATCAAGCATGAAGGAGATTGTTAATCTCAAAACTCAGTTTGCAAGAGAATTCTTAATAAAAGATTTGGGTACAACAAAGAAAATGCTTGGAATAAGGATCAACGGAGAGAAAAAAATAGTTGAAGCTGTCACAAATGGAGTACATTGAGAAAGTGCCAAGGATATATAACATAGTGGATGCTAAACTTGTGAACTTTCCATTGAGAGGTTACTTTAAGCTCTTGAAGGCACAAGAACCGAAGACTAACGATGAGAAGGCTCTCATGTCGAAGGTGCCTTATGTATCAGCTATGGGCAGTTTGATATATGCTATGATCTATACGAGGCCAAAAGTTGCTCAAACAATGGAAGTTGTAGATACATGAGCAATCTCGGACAGGAGCATTGGAGCACAGTCAAGATCCTGATATATCTGAAAAGGAGTTTAGATACGACTTTGTGCTATGAAGGCACAGACGTTCCTTTGCATGGATATGTTAATTTTGATTTTACAGGTGATGTAGATAGTCGAAAGAGTATCACTGGTTATGTCTTAACACTGGGAAGTGAGCAATAAGATGGGCGTCAAGGCCGCAAAAGCTAGTTGTCTTGTCTATGACAGAGGTTGAATATGTTACATTGACAGAAACTTGCAAAGGTTGATATGGCTGAAGGATTTCTGAAGGAGCTCGGCAAGGTGCATGTGAGGCCCCCACTATACAGTGGGGCCAGAGTACTATAGATTTTGCAAATAAACCAGTCTATCATGATAAAACCAAACACATTGATGTGAGATATCACTTCATTCACAAACTTCTTAAAGATAGTGTGTTTTGTCACTTAAAAAGATGCACACAAGTCAAAATCCTTCAGACATGTTGACGAAGGTGGTCGTGGTGGAGAAGCTGAAAAACTGTTTAGCTTTTGTGGGTCTTCAAGGCTGAAGATCTGGAGTTGAGTCACATCAAATTCACTATACAGTTGAGAGTTGGTGGAGTACGCGAGAGAGAGAGAGAGAGAGAGAGAGAGAGAGACGGAGTGTCGTTGCTGTGTCAATAATCAGTCTCCAAGTGGGAGCTTGTTAGAGTTGTGGAGCCTAATTATTGCCTTGACAGGTTGTCGCCCAATGCAGAGTATTACATGTGTCATCCTAAGCTATAAATTATCCTGCGAAGTCTTTTTAAGAAGCCAAAGTGTAACGCCCCGATCCGGCGGGTACGGAGACGTTACTGCAACGTATATACACAGGTTAGAAATACCCTCACGTATATACGCTAAGCATCAGTACAGGCAAGAATCAGAGTACGGAAGCACGTGGTGTATTATACATTCCAACATATGAGTACAATTACAAAGTTATCACCAGAGGTGATCCGATATTACATGAATATTACATCACTGATATGCGCAATTGTGAGAATACAAGAAAATGTACAAGTATGAACAGTATCAAAGGCACTCACGAGTTTACAAAAGGAAAACTCGAGAGGCGCACAGGGGGCCTGGAAGGATAGAGCTCTGAATGGTTTGCTGGAGATCCACGCTACCGCTGCGCTTCTCAGGTCAGCAACTGGGATAATCCACATGCTCCAAGTTCCAGGACCTGGACATGAGGATCCAGAGGAGTCAGAACTCCCCAGGCGAGTGGTGAGGCAAAAGCCAGATGGCGTGCGAAGATAAGCACACGTGTATCGATAAAATCGAATCATAATCATGCATTGAAACCGTGTCGTGAGCATAAGCATGCAGGAGCAAGTAGATATAAGACAAGTGATATTAAACAGGAAGTACTCATGGTATGATAAGATAAGAATAGGGGACTGTTGGGATAGAATATGGGTGATAAAGCAGGGTATGAGCAGCTAATATGATAATAATCAAAAACCAGAAATCCGATGTAAAATCCGATAGAAGCAAACTCAGCAAAGCATACAACAGGTCCATAGTTGGCATCTTTTATTATTATTACTCGTCTGACCCATATATCTAGGTATGTGTCATGGTGTACATCTCAACACACATACATCCATATATAAGCAAGCCGTGGTTTGTTACTGAAAGCTGATGAAGAACTGATAGCTCATACTTATAGTAGTTCCCGACCGCCCGGGACACAGCCATTGGGGGCCTAAAATCCCCCTAACACGCATCTTCTGGGGCCTGAAATCCCCCTAACACGAATCGTCAGTTTTGGTATTCCACTACTATAAGCAAGGCATCATACCGGCATCCATCACTTCCTCCCATTCCCTGTGCAAGTTATCATTTTTATGGCTTATTGACAATATTATCAGATTCCGGGAATGAGTAGGATCATAACTGGTCATAACAGGAGTATATAACAGGCATAACATGAGTCATAACAAGCATAACGGGAGTTCATAACAAGTGATCAGGTACTACATTCCCATAATGTGATAATCATGAGTAGAGAGTTATTCGTAACAGGTATCATGTTTTATCATGCTAATGATGAGTGTTCATGAAGATAACAAGTGATAAGTCAAGCCATAACCGGAGACAGATAGTATAACATGAGTCAGTGTCAAGTAGTAGCATGTCGGGTGTCAGGTGATAACACAACAGTTGTCAGGTGATACAAACAGGAGTTAAATAGTAGCATGTAAATGACCGGTATGAAGTAATGGCATGTCAAGTGTTAACATATCAGGTAAATACATAGCATGATGATAGAGTAGTAGCTGAGCACAACCAAGCAGAGCTGAGCAAGCTGGAGGCACAGACAGCAAACAGTATTTAACACTGGAGCGTCTGGCGAGGTTACCGGGACAACTCGGCTTAAAGTGCGAGTAGAAAGTCCGGCAGCATCTCGCCTAGACGAATCTAGTGGTAAAGCGCTGAACGCTAAGCACGCCTACCAGGCAGAGCTGAAAGACCTGATGGTCTAAGCGCACTCCTCTTTCGAGGAAGTGGGCGGAAGCCCGGAGGCTAAAGTACGCTCGGGGTTTTGGAGCACTCTTGGTAGCTACCACGAAACCAATAAAGGTAGGTTTTAAACCATTTGGGTAGCCAGCCTAGGAGTGGGCATAACCCAGAGTCGGTACAAAAGTACCTGCAATGTTAGTACCACACAATCATGTTATATTGTGATAATATTTAATCTACCATGGAGTAGTGAAGCCTAAGGGCTGAGTAGAGAGCCTGGGACCAAATTATGCTCGGGGTTTAAGCACACTCAGTAGCTATCACAAAACCCATAAGGGTACTTGCCTGAAACCATTGGATAGCCAGCTCAGGAGTGGGCAGAAACACAGAGTCGGTACCGGGTGCCCGCACGAGTTGTTCTACCTATTACAAGCATTATAGTATATCAGTCCGGTTCAAGTCAAGACATGTCCACAGATTACAACACACACACCCGTACAACCACACCGTACTGATACTAAAGACAACATAATACTAATTTTAATACAAGTCCATTTTCTTGGCGAGGAAAGTCACTCGCCTAAAACGCCACTTTTGAAGCCTTGCGCGTCCGAATTCCCGGGAGAGGAAAAACACGAAGCGAACAAAGGAGAGGGGTTTGCCCTTAGGGTGGCCGCCGGCCTAGGGGTGGTGAGCCACCCCTTGATGGCCTAGGAAGTGGCCGGCCATGACAAGAGAGAGGAGAGAGTGAAGGTGGAGGTGTTGGAGTAGGTGGTGGAGTTATTTGATGGAGTTGAAGTTGTTTGGAGAAAAATGAAAGGGAATTTGAAGAAGGTGAAGATGATGGTGATGTTGAGGTTTGAAAGAGGGTGATGAAGGTGGTGTTATGGTGGTGAAAGTAAAGATGGTGGTGATGGAGAAGAAATGAAAAGGAGATGGTGGTGAAGATGGAAGTTTCTTAGTGGTGGTGATGGAATTTGTTGAAGGTGGTGAAGTTGTCGCCGGAAAAGTCACCGAAAGATCGTCGAAGTGGTCACCGGAGGTGTTGTCGGAGAAGAGGGGCTCGCCCCTTGCTAGAGAGGGTGGCCGGCCATGGTTAAGGTGGTGGGGTGATGGTTTGGTGAAGGATTTTAGTGGTGGTGGTATGTTTGGAGAAGGTAAAGGGGATGTTTGAGATTTTGGTGGAGTTATTGGAGTTGGTGGTGTTTAGAGTTTTGGTGAAGAGAAAATGAACTGGAAAGAAGAAGG
This sequence comes from Agave tequilana, assembly GCA_038442645.1. Taxonomy (NCBI): domain Eukaryota; kingdom Viridiplantae; phylum Streptophyta; class Magnoliopsida; order Asparagales; family Asparagaceae; genus Agave; species Agave tequilana. The sequence goes on from JAVJIF010000112.1 coordinate 16,003, forward strand.
AAAGGTTTATATAGGATTTGGAATTTTGAAGGTGATGTAAAAAATATTTAGGGAGGGGTTTCTTTTTAAAATGGAGGGGTGAGGTGGCTCTTTGACCGGCCATGGTGATGGGAGAGGGGTTTGAGTGGTTTGAGATATTTTGGAGGAGATATTTTTGGTGGAAAGTTGTAGAAGGTAATGGAAAAATGGAGAAGTTTGTAGAATTTGGTGGAAGGAAAAGGAAGGAAAGAAAAAGGAAAAAGGAAATGAAAAAAGGAAGATATTTTCTTGGAATAAAAAGTGAAAATGATTAGAGTGGCGGATTCCCGGGATTCAGTTGCGGATGCGGAAAACTTTCGAAAAAATACCGAAATCGTCCGAAAATCAAGTATCTCGGAACGACCCGCAAAAATTCTCAAAAATCAAGAATATTATTCTAAGAATCATAGTAAATTCGTTTCAAGAAATTCTTTATAGTTTTTAAATTAAAAATCCTGGAATCGGCCGCCAATATCGGTCGGCACCAAATCTGGCAGAAATCTGATAAATTCTGAAAATTCTCAAAAAATAATTAAGATAGTAAATATTATTCTAAGAAAATATGTGAAAGCGGTTTCTCAAAATTTGACTCCATTTGTAAATTAAAAATCTGGGAATCGGTCGGCGGTGCCGGTCGACACTGGTTTTGAAGATTTTCCATTTAATTCAGGAAATTCTAGAAAATCATAGAAAATCTAAAATATTAGAAAATGATGTTTGAAACTAAAATCGGTCAAATCTGAATACCAGAAAGACCAAATTGAATAATACACTAGGATCGGGTCCCCGGTTCAGAGAAGGACAGACTCTGAGTCCACGAATCCGGATCCAAGACAAAACGATCATATCAATAATTCATAATACAAAATAAATACAGGAAGTAAATCAAAAAATACGATCAAAAATCTGAATACACAACTAAGTACGTATTCCGGGAGCGGGGTGTTACACAAAGCGAACTCGTAGCTCTCCTGAAGAAAGCTTGGGCAAGTTCAGAGTTTCGTGTTACCCGGCAATGTCGGAGTCTCGCTCTGAAGTAGCAGCGTAGCATCACTCAGGAGAAGCATTACGTAGCGGCACTGCATAGTAGCATTTCGGAGGTGCACAACGGCGAAGCAATTTAGCCCGGAAGCTTCGCGACCCGTGAAACTCGGTGAACGTGTCAAGGACAGTTTGAGAGTTCACAACTTGTCATCCTAGTTTTTTATATAAAAGAAGATGTGTCGTCATTATGGTTATGATGTAGAGTAAAGCGAGTGTATGCCATTGAAAATGCAGAGCGCCTGTGAGGTACTCTTTCTTTTTTTCCTCTTGTAATCTCTCTGATATAGTGAATTTGTGTGCGGCTCCGTGATTTTTCTCATTTTGATTTTTCACATAAATTTCTTGTGCTCTCTGACTGTGTGGTTTGATCTGTGATCTATGTTCTTTGATCTTTCTCCATCTGTGTTCCGATTCCCAGCATTGCCTGCATGACATGAAAGAAGGGGAGAGGACCGTCCCCCGTCTCACCCTTCACTTCAAGCCAAGCAAAGAATATCACTTACAACCTGAAACTAAGAGACACATGTTTTACTTGGCAAACATCAATTTGACAAGATAACCATAATAGCTCTATCTCACACTTCCAGTAGTATGTTCTCATGATTCTTTTGCACTGCCCCCGTGCGCACGCACACACAAGCATATATTACTAAAAATTTGTTATATAGTTTCCAAAAATAAGATAATTGATCAAGGTACAAAACATTATACAATCTAATCATAGAAATACAAGATAGCCGGAATTTTATTTTGACAAAAAAAAGTATTTAAGATCAACCATTCACTCTAGTTTTGTGGACTCGCTTGAGAGATCCATCTCTGCACAAGTCTTCTTCTGGCTCTCTTTTGTGCCTGTATTAATCCAAAGGAAACCAGTGAGATGATTAATTTTCTGGGCTCCGAGAGGATTTTATATATTAATTCTTTTAGGAGCATGTTGTTTCTCAGAATAGTTGCAATTATTTCTTTCTAATTAGTAATTAGTGAAACTCTCTTGATTACTTTTTTGCCTGAAAATGTAAATTGTATAGGTTTCTTCAATTACACTTTGGTGATTTTAATTAGGCATTCTACTGTTACTGCTAATCAATCAAAGCTACTAAAAACCAAAGCCATCCAATATTACATCATAGTGGGACATTTTGTGCCCCAAATCTAACGCAGTGAAAGCAAAATATATAATCCAAGAAAATGAAAACTCATAAGATACTTTTCTTACCAGATCCCCCTTGGTTCTCCACCTCCGTAACTGCACCCTTGGTCTCCCGGTCAACACTAGAAGGAAGAGGAGCACCTAACGGTTTCTCCGTCTCCTCCTCCTCCTCCTCCTCTTCTGGTTGTGGGAACTTGCATCCACCAGTGCAAGTAGTCTTGAATTCCTCGAAAGTAAGATCAGTAAATGGACCTTCACCTAGAGTGTACGTGTGCTTTACGGCACGATTGAAATCTTCTGTATACTTGATATTCTTCTTGAATATCAAGAATCTCCGCGCTTTCTCTGCCTCATCCTTATAGACTCGCTGGTACTTAGCCATCCACAACTCATGCCTCGTTGCCATCTCAGCATCAAGATCTTTGGGATCAGTTGCATCAGAGGGAGAGGCCATTAGTTATCTCTTGGATCACCCGATGCTCTACTTTTTCTTGGTGAGATTGTATGAGAGATATAGGGTCTGCTTCTTATACAGGCAAGATTTCTGATCTCTAAATTTTTTAATCCTATTTAATCTCATAATCCCAAATTAAGGAAACCCTAAATAATTAATCAAATTCCTTTTCTTTTTTTTAATTATTCGTTTTCCTTACATGTGCATGCATGCAGACACATGTCTGCATGCATGCAGGCCATGCCAATTTTTTTTTTTGAAAACTTCTTCATGATGCATGCGCTGGTGCTTCCAGCGCATGCATCTAACACCCTTCACCTGTTTTTTTTTTTGGTTCTTTAAGGCCTGCCATGCATGCATGAAGGGAAACCCCTGCATGCATGCGTCCAAGTCCAGCCACAAATTTTCTTTTCCTTTATTTATTTATTATTATTCACTTGTATGCAGGCGCCTGCAAGCGCCTAGACAGGCCACACAAATTTTTTTTTAATATAGAATAACACATATCAAATTTCATAAAAATATATACATGTTAAATTCAATAAAAAATCACTCCTTTTAACCTTTTGATCCAACATATGAGACACAAAATATTTATTGAATCAAAAGAGATATTTTTATGATATTTATAGATCGTGATCATAATTTCTATAGATCCCTATGATCTGATAAAGAGGAGGCTCTGATACCAATTGTAAGATCTAAATTTATTCCATACAAGATCTACATATACTGTAAGCCTCTTTATCATGATCAAAGGGAAGGAGGGTTTTAGGCATACCTGATTCCATTATGAGGATGCCGAAGATTGTACGATCTCGAAGACGCCAGAGTTGAGGGAGAGGATTCTTTTCTCCAGCCACCAAGTTTTCTTCTATATGAGAGGCCTCTAAGAGAGAGATGATTATTGTTAATGGTGGAGAGGGAACCCTACTCATGGTATATATAGCATCAAGAAATCCTAGTTCAACTCATCATAAATCTAGGCCCTTGATTTATAACACGAGTTCCACACGTGTAGATGAGTCCCACATTCTAATTTAAATACACTCATGGCTAAGTGTAATTGAAAACGTGTCTAGACCCAAACCATTTAGGTTTGATCAATTCTTTATTTGATCAAACAACATAGGTTAAGTGGGCGGGAGGAAATATCCAATTGACTTGATTAGGCCCAAAATAAATTAGACTTTAAAACATAATAAGTCTAACAATCTAATCATAGAAATACAAGATAGCCGGGATTATATTTTGACAAAAAAAAAGTATATAAGATCAGCCATTCACTCTAGTTTTGTGGACTCGCTTGGAGATCCATCTCTGCACAAGTCTTCTTTTGGCTCTCTTTTGTGCCTGTATTAATCCAAAAGGAAACCAGTGAGATGTTCAGTTATATTAATTCTTTTAGGAGCATGTTGTTTTTCAGAATAGTTGTAATTATTTCTCTCTAATTAGTAATTAGTGAAACTCTCTTGATTACTTCTTCACCCGAAAATGTAAATTGGATTGGTTTCTCAATTATTGTTTGGTGATTTTAATTAGGCATTCTATTGTTACTGCTAATCGATCAAACTACTAATAACCCAAAGCCATCCAATATTACATCATAGTGGGACATTTTGTGCCCCAAATCTAACACAGTGAAAGAAATAAAAAAAAATTCCTACAAAATGAAACTCATGAGATACTTTTCTTACCAGATCCCCCTTGGTTCTCCACCTCGGTAACTGCGCCCTCCGTCTCCCGGTCAACACTAGAAGGAAGAGGAGAATCTAACGGTTTCTCCGTCTCCTCCTCCTCCTCCTCTTCTGGTTCTGGGACCTTGCATCCACTAGCGTAAGTAGTTTTGAATTCCTCGGAAGTAAGATCAGTAAATGGACCTTCACCTAGAGTGTACTTGTGCTTTCCGACACGATTGAAATCTTTTATATGCTTGATGTTCTTTTTGAATATCTCGAATCTCCGTGCTTTCTCTACTTCATCCTTATAGACTCGCCCGTGCTTAGCCATCCACAACTCATGCCTCCTTGCCATCTCAGCATCAAGATCTTTGGGATCAGTTGCATCAGAGGGAGATGCCATTAGTTATCTCTTGGATCACCCGGAGCTCTACTTTTTCTTGGTGAGATTGTATGAGAGATACAGGGTCTGCTTCTTATAAAGGCATGATTTGTGATAAGATTCAGACAAAATAATAACTTTTGAAGTGGACAGCCAACAAGAATTTTGTTGAATAATTTGCAATTAATGTGTCCTGACATGATCAGACAAATCATTCAATTAATTAATTATATATATTAATGGTTTGAGTAATTTCAACCATACAAATCTCAGGCAAAATAATTGATACCTGGCATCCTAAGCAAATGGTCCTACAGTGACTATGTGATGGGAGCCTGGAATCCAAAGAGGCTCAATCAATTAAACATAAAAATAAATTAGATATTTTCATATTTTAAATATAATTTGTAAAGATGTACTCTGTACTTATTTATCTTGTTGCCGTTGTGTCTATTTAAATTTAGATGTGAGATATAATGTAAATTTCAACAAGTAGATATCTTGAGAGTTGAGAGATGTACAAGTCCAGGAAGTATATTAAAATAATAAAACTCTGATGAATGACTGATATTTAACATGAAGAATATAAGTTTTTAAGTAATGGATGATTAAAATTAAATGGAAGAATCAATACAATTAAATATAATCTGAGAAACCCTGTAAAGTTTTTGTATTATATTGGTAAAGATATTTGGTAAGATGTACAAAATGATTACGATTCTTAAAACTGTGAAATATATTTCTACTCATACAGTGAACATGGCAAAGGAATTAAGAATGAAAATGACATGCAGATGTGAATTGAGCATTTGCCCAGGAGTTATTTCATTTCCTCCTTTGTGTTCTTTTCTTTTCTTTTCTTTTTATGAAAATCGTGACTTCGAATCTCCCCATTCGAATGTAGTAGGAGAGGGGTTTTTTCAATCTAAATTTGTAGTGTGTACTAAAAGGCGTATTAGGCGATGGTTCGACTTCACAACGTGCAGAGGCTACTAGGCCTGACTAGGGTTTACTCATGGTGTACGACGACTATGCATAAAAGCTACTAGCAGTTTCATGAAAACTCTTGTTGCGATTCATAGACGTGCACCAAACATTTCATTCTCTTTCATGAGAGTATTTTTTCCTTCCCGTTATGGCATATAGGTCTTTCTTTAAAAAAAAAAATTGAAATGCAAATATATTATAGTTTTCGGTGTTGAAGATATTGATGTCTAAAAATTTTACAGTTAGATATCAGTTAACAAATTGTCTATTTAGATATGCCTTGTAAATTAAATTCACTGGAATTAACAATTCTTAGCCAACACTTACACGCAACTCTACTGAACATTTGAGTAAGCTATGCTTAGTTAACCTCTTAAGTTTTCCTTTATATGTATATATATATATATATATATATATATATATATATATATATATATATATATATATATATATATATATATAGGGGTTACTGTACCTCAGTCGTCAGCCGTGAGAGTTTCTCAACCGGTGGGACGTGACAACATAATAACCACACATTTGTCAAAATTTTGGGGGAAAAATACAAAAAAAACTATTTTTGTAAATGATTTTAGTCAAACATGTTTGTTTATCAAAGTATTATACTAAAACTATTTTTGTAAATTTTTCGTGAATTTATGCGATTTTATTTTAAATAAAAAACTCGAGTTTTATAACTTGTAAATAGCCTGCCAGGCCCTGGCGGTCAACCGACCGGTCGACCGGAACGGTCGACCGACGTGCACAGACGTGCACAGGATGGGCCAGTCGACCGCCAGAGAGTAGCTGCTCTCTTGAAATGGCCCTGATCGACCGGCAGAGAGCACAGCTCTCTGTATCCTTGTCACGGTCGACCTGGCGGTCGACCGACAGGTCATCCTGGTTCCCAACGGCTAGTTTTTGGAGCCTTATAAAATGGGGCTTTTGGGGGCTGTTTTAGACAAGATTTTGAGAAGAGTTTTGGGCAAGTTTTGCATACCCATTTTAGCGGTTATATCCACATGTTTTAGAGCTACATTTCCAAATCAAAAGAGTGTTTATCAAGAGTGTTTTCAAAGTGATTTTCTTGACTTTTCCTCCACCATTTCAATCCTAGTTTTCTCACACAACACTTGAGCTATCCATTGCTAAATCTACCTATAGGGATATTTGTTGTGAGAGAATTTTAGGTGATCAAAGTGTTGTGATCACCAAAGTTCCACTTTGTACTTTGAGGAGGCGGACGTGTGTGTTCGCATTATTTCGAGTTCTAGTGGGAACTCGGTGTTTGAGGTATGGCCTCGGCAAGCTACTAGGCTTGCGGTATGCTCTTGCGGGAACAAGAGAGGGACTAGAGAGTCCAAGGAGCTTGTAGGTGTTGCGGCACCAAGTGATCCGGTGGGATCGATTTTAGTGAAAATCCTTGATAGTGTTGAATGCGGGGACATAGAGCAAGTGTGCTCGAATCTCGAAACAAATCTCCCGTGTTTGCGATTGCTCTCTATCTCTTACTTGTTTATATCTTGCATACTTATATTACTTTCATCTTTATATGCTAGATATATATTTGTGCTCACATTGTTACATGGTTGGGGATTGTTTGCTAACACTTGTATTCAACCAAGAGAGCCAACGCGGCACCTCAACTCTTATTTTTGAGGAGTTAGTCCAGAACCCTTTACGGGAAATCCGGCTACACTCTTGTATTATACTTGGTGTTTAGTTCAAGAAATTTTTAGTTTGCATTAATAAGTTTTAATTCTGCATTAATTGTCCATTAGATTAGCTCATCACCTATTCACCCCCCCTAAGTGATTACAATTGAGTCTAACAACCTTGAGTTAAAGATCCTCATTTTATAGCTAATCACAACATTTGTGCACACACCATGGATTTCATGTCACCTCCCACCTTTGACATTCTTAATATCCAAACTTGGAAGGTTGAGATGTCCTTGTACCTCAAAGCTCTAGGCATTCATGTTTATTTTGCCACTACTAGAGATTCTTATTATTTAAATGAAAAAAATATTGAGGCTAATGCTAAAGCCTTACATGCTTTAAGATCTACCCTAAATGATGATTATTTATCTAGGGTTGCTAATCTTAATTCGGCTTTTGTAGTTTGGAATTCCTTGATCTCCCTTGGCGAAAAAGAACAATATTATGCGGGGAGCGACTCGGATGTTAGAAGTGAAGCTTCCAATATATGCTACATGGTCCAAGGGGATAACCCTCTTTAGTTAAAAATCGAATCCGAGCTAGATGAGGATGTTGATATGTCCTATAATGAACTTGAATCTTTTTGTCAACAAATCCAAGAAAAATATGAATTGCTTAAAAAGATAATAAGAATTTGAAAAAGAAATTTGATTGCATGTTAAAAAAAATGATTCTTTTAAAATTAAAGTAGCATGCATTGAAAAAGAAAATGAAAGTTTAAAAAATGAAAATATTTCTTTGCTTTCTAAATTAAATGATCTTTGTGAAGGAAACACTACTTTGAAAAATAAGATTGTTTTGGTGGAAAAACAAAAGGAAGTTGCTTTACATGAAAACACTTTTTTGAAAAGAAAAATTGTTGAAAAAGAAAAGAAAATATTTCTAAAAAGAAAAATAATAATGATTCTCATTCTCACCATACTTTACATGCCATAACTAATGAGATGAAATTTTTGAAAAATAAAATAAATTGTTTGAGCTCAACATTGAGCAAATGTGCTTTTAACCATTCTAGATTGGAGTCTTTGTCTTTAAAGAAACAAGCTCCACATGTTCATGCACATCACCCTCATCATGCAAATGCACATTTTTCACGCCACGATCACACTCATACACATATGCATCCTAGAGTGTACAAGTGTACTCATTGTGGCCGCAAAGGCCATTTAGCAAATTTTTGTTATGATAAGATAAATGCGTTAAATTTTGCTAACAAAAATATTTGGGTTCCTTATAAGACTAACCTTCAAGGACCTAAAAGAAAATGGGTACCAAAATCCCCACCTTTTGTATTTGATGTAGGTGCAGGCTCTCACACAACGTGAAAGAGGTGGTGCCTTGATGGTGGATGCCCATGGACTTGATGGACACATATTTGATCCACCGCTATCAAGGAGATTTGGTGGACAACCACTATGTTTTGGAGAATTAGAGCATAGTTCTTTGGTTTGGTAACTATCTCTAAACTCCTATTTTATTTATTTACATGCCTTCTTTCATATATAATATTTTTAGCATGTTCATTGTTTATTTGTTTTGTGCTTCATGTGGTAAATACTAGTTTAAATGTAGTTTTTATCAAAACTTGGATATATACGTGTACAAGTAGTGAGCAACAAATTGATTCATATATGTTTGCACTTCATTGTTCATTTGTACTCACTATATGCACATGTATAGCCTAGTTTTGATGATTCTCTCATTTACACTTGTGTTGCCTATTTTCATGTTTTTACTTCATGTATATGTGTTTTGTATTCAAATCTAACAAATATGCATGTATGTCTCTTGAGTCTCTTACCTTCATGCAAATTATATCATAAACTTTTTTTATGTTTGAGATACATATGCATATTGTTAGTCTTGAATAAATCATACATATATCTAGAAGTTTGTTTTTAGATGAAAAATGAATTTTTATGTTTTCAACTTTATATGAAAAATAAATTTTCATAATGTGTGATAAAATAATATTCATGTTTGTTTTGAGCCTTATTGATTATTTTCATGAAAATGCTATTTACATGATTATTTAACACTCACACTTCATTTGTTTAGTCATGACCTTGTTTCATGAACACTTTTATGAGCTTTATCGACTTTGAGTGTCAACTTCTATGTATTTAATATGTTTCATGATTATTTGGTTTCATGTTTTGAATGATCTTTAACTAGTTTTTCAAAAATTACTTTAACTAGTTATTTATTCTTCAATTGGTAGTGTTTTCTATAAAAATATTTTCAAACACCTATTTTTGAAAACCCCTACCTACCCCTTTAAGGGAGGATGGATGGGCGAGTATGCCTTGTAAGCTTTATTGAAAAATCTTTTATCTTGTGCATAACAAGGGTGGTAGTTTATGAGTTATATACTTGATTTACATCATATATTTTAAATTGGTATCTCAATTGATATTCATTTTTGTATATACTCATAATTTCTATATATGTATGCTCTAATTTTCAATTGATATCAATTTCTATTGGTATTATCATTTCTCATACATATATATGATTTGCTTGTGCTTGATTTACAATTAGTTTACATATTTAAAGCACAAAGTTTATGCTAAGCTTGATTTAAAACTTTATTTTCAATTGGTATCTCAATTGACATTTTAATAAGCTTATGCATTATTGATTTGGTATCAATATGTTTCAATTTCAAATTTGTTATAAATTTCAATTGGTATCAATATATTTTACCTATTTGTTGATTTACGAAAAATTTAACATTTGCAATGTTTATTTACATTTGGTATCCTAAAATTTGATTTACTAAGATATTTCAAAATTTCTTTATTGAGAAAATTCAAAATTTTGTTTTAAGAAGAATTATTAAAAATGTTTTGATGTGTATTGCCTATATGCAAGGGGAGCTTAACATCTCTTCTACATATAGATTCATGTTGAGTGTATCTTATATTGAGGAGCTTGACAACTCTTCTTTATGTGATAGATGTGTGTAGGGGGAGCTTCATATCTCCTCTTATGCATTATATATTATGTGTTATGTGAATTAGGGCTTGTCATCCCTTCTTCATGTAATACATATATGTAGGGAAGTTAACTTAGCGTCTTCCTCTTCATGAATGTATATCGCATATATCTCTTTATTGGTTGATTTGATTTCACCCCTTATTGATCTTTTTGTTTATGACAAAAAGGGGGTGAACATTATTTTACTTTAACCCCTTTGTTGATGATTGACAAAAAAGGGGAGAGGTGTTTCAGTATATATGCATGTTTTGGAAAATGATTTATGTTCATGCATATTATTTTGTTTTGCAAATAGGAGAAAAAATTTAATGTGTTTCATGCTTGTTTATGCATGTTTATCTCCTTATATTTGCATACATATTTATGAGCTTTAATTGCTTATCTATTTATTTATTGTGATGCATGAGTTAAGGGGGAGCTTCTTCGAAGCTTTACTTTAATCCATGCATATATATCTCCATGAGTTTTGTCATCATCAAAAAGGGGAGATTGTTACCCCAAAGGCCCATCACTCTAGTTTTGATGATGATCAACTCATGTAGTTATAGTACTAATGATCTTGTGCTTGATTAGTCTCAGATTTGTGATCAAGATCTTAGTTGGTGTTTAGCTTCAAGGACGGATTTAAAGTCAAGTTTTAGAGCTAACACGGTTTGAATCAAGAGCTTATGCATCAAGACCACATCAAGTACTTAAGAGGAGTCTAGCTTTTTGGATCGAGTTTGGACCAAGTCAAGAAGGAGAAGACTTCAAGTAAGGACTTTAAGATCAAGACTTGTGTCTAGGTTTGCTTTTATTAAGATTTTGTTTTTAGATAAAATGTAAAGGATAGAATAGTTGGTGGATTGCTCAAATATACCATATACACACACTCTCTCTTGATTTAGTTATGTTTTCATAAAAAAGATTTTATTTTAGAAAAGAATTTTCATTTTGACAAAATATCAGTTTGATTTTTTTGGCGTATATTATATACATGTGTTTTTAACCAAAACCGTTTTAGTGCTTATTGTCAAAACATAGATATTTCATCTTTTATGTGTAGTGGATCATATCCATACACACCATGCTTTAAAAGTGTTTAAAAATATCTTGTTTTTGTATTTGGAGAAGTTTTGAAAAAACCAATTTTTGGAAAAACCAATTTGGAAAAATACAGTTTTTGTTTTGAGTCAAAATTTCTAAGTTACAAAAATAGTTCAAATTGTTTGTAACATGCCTTGATTTTAGTCAAACATGTTTGTTTATCAAAGTATTATACTGAAACTATTTTTATAGATTTTTCGTGAATTTATGGGATTTTATTTTAAATAAAAAACCCAAGTTTTATAACCTGTAAATGGTCTGCCAGGCCCTGGCGGTCGACCGACTTGTCGACCGGACCAGGAGCCGGTCGACCGACGTGTGCAGACGTGCACAGGATGGGCTGATCGACCGCACGATTGACCGCCAGAGAGTAGCTGCTCTCTGGAACTGGCCCCGGTCGACCGGGCGGTCGACCAGCAGAGAGCACAGCTCTCTGTATCCTTATCACGGTCGACCTCTGGCTCAACGGTCACAAATCTGACTGTTGGTTGGTCGACCGGGCGGTTGACCGACAGGTCTTCCTGTCTCCCAATGGCCAGTTTTTGGAGCCCTATAAAATGGGGCTTTTGGGGGCTGTTTTAGACAATATTTTGAGAAGAGTTTTAGGCTAGTTTTGCATGCCCATTTCAGTGGTTATATCCACATGTTTTAGAGCTACATTTTCAAATCAAAAGAGTGTTTATCAAGAGTGTTTTTAAAGTGATTTTCTTGAGTTTTCCTCCACCATTTCAATCCTAGTTTTCTCACAAACACTTAAGCTATCCATTGCTATATCTACCTATAGGGATATTTGTTGTGAGTGGATTTTAGGTGATCAAAGTGTTGTGATCACCAAAGTTCTACTTTGTACTTTGAGGAGGCGGACGTGTGTGTTCGCATTGTTTCGGGTTCTAGTAGGAACTCGGTGTTTGAGGTATGGCCTCGGCAAGCTAGTGGGCTTGCGGTGTGTTCTTGCGGGAACAAGAGAGGGACTAGAGAGTCCAAGGAGCTTGTAGGTGTTGCGGCACCAAGTGATCCGGTGGGATCGATTTTAGTGAAAATCTTTCATAGTGTTGAAGGCGGGGACGTAGAGCAAGTGTGCTCGAACTTCGAAACAAATCTCCCGTGTTTGCGATTGCTCTCTCTATCTCTTACTTGTTTATATCTTGCTTGCTTATATTACTTTCATCTTTATATGCTAGATATATATTTGTGCTCACATTGTTACATGCTTGGGGATTGTTTGCTAACACTTGTATTCAACCAGGAGAGCCAACGTGGCACCTCAACTCTTATTTAGAGGAATCTTGAGGAGTTAGTCCAGAACCCTTTACGGGGAATCCGGCTACACTCTTATGTTATACTTGGTGTTTAGTTCAAGAAGTTTTTAGTTTACATTAATAAGTTTTAATTCTGCATTAATTGTCCATTAGATTAGCTCATCACCTATTCACCCCCCTCTAGGTGATTACATTATTTATATAATAAACATGGTAATGTGATAATATATATGCAATATATGTGACCGATCAGACCCTCCAACCGGAGGTGATGTGATCGACCAGTAAAACCAAAGCTCTAGAAAGATATTCTCATTCCTTACACTGTCTATTGATTGAGAATAATGAACATGTGTGTTATGAGGAGGCCTTGCAAGTGGAAGCCAAGGCTAAGTGGGAGCTTGCTATGGATGATAATATAGAGCCTCCCATGAAGAACCAAACATGAAATTTAGTTGAGCTACCCGAAGATAAGAAAGTCATGCATAACAAATGGGTTTACCGACTGAAGGAGGAGAATGATAGCACCAAGAGGTATAAGGCGAGATTGGTTGTGAAGAGATTTCAACAACGAGAAGGTATTGATTTTACCCAGATTTTCTACCTTGTCATCAAATTATCTATTCTTAAATCTGCCTTAAGAATTGTGGCAACTAAGGATTTACATCTATAACATCTGGACGTTAATACTGCGTTTTTCCATTATGATTTGGAGGACGCATCTATCTGATGCAGCTACAGGGATATCATGTCAGGTGAGCAGTATCTGGTTTGCAAACTCAAGAAAAATCTCTATGGCTTAAAACAAGTTCCTAGGCAGTGGTATTTGAAATTTGACAGATTTATGACTAGTAATGGTTATAGGAGACTGAAAATCGATCATTATTGCTATTTCAAGTACTTTGAAAATTCCTACATCATACTACTGATGTATATAGATGACATGCTAGGTGCCCGATCAAGCATGAGAGCGATTGTTAATCTCAAAACTCAGTTTGCAAGAGAATTCTCAATAAATGATTTGGGTATAACAAAGAAAATACTTGGAATAAGGATCAGGAGAGAGAGAAAGAAAACTGTTGAAGCTATCACAAGCTGAGCACATTAAGAAAGTGCTAAGGAGATTTAACATAGTGGATGTTAAGACTGTGAACTTTCCATTAAGAGGTTACTTTAACCTTTTGAAGGCGCAAGAACCAAAGACTGATGATGAAAATGTTGGCCCATAAGGTTACACTCTCCATTTGTTTAGAGTTTTGATGATGACAAACCAAATAAGAGCTATTTGGTACTAATGAGTTTGCTCAAGATAAATTTCAGGATAGAACCATTTTTGGAGGCCATTGCTTAGCTATTGCAAATTCTAGGTTCATGAAGCAAAGAAGGCATCTTGCACATCAAGGAAGGAACATAGAAGAAGAGGCTCTAGCAAGGCATAGCATGGCTCAAGACTTGAAGATTGCTCAAGAAGTCTTCATTAGTCTTGTTTCTAGTTTTATAGTTTGTTAAAGAATAGTGAATAGGTTTGAAGCTCCATCACACACGTTTTTGCGCACATCCTTATTCCAAAAAGATTTCTTATAATACGTACAAAATATTTTAGTATACAATCTTCTGCCTACAAATACATCCTTATGTTTTATACTAATCCCTATTCAAAAATATTTTGGTTAAAATCAAAGTCTCTTCAAATTCTGTTTTTATTTTGGCTTTTGTCCTGAGCCGGTCGACCGCAGGGTCGACCGACCCTATGTCAGGTTTAGCCGGTCGACCGTCCGAGTCGACCGAGGTTCTGGCAGATGCACGTATCCGTGTGCACGTTTCTCGGTCGACCGGGCGGTCGACGATAGTTGCCTGACTGTAAGTCATTTGCTCTCTGGATTTTTGGGTTGACCGGGCGGTCGACCTTTAGCCTGTAACGGCTCTTTTATTTTGAACTGCGGTCGACCGGCCGGTCGACCGACAGATCCGTTTGAACAGTAACGGCTATTTTCTGGGCTGTTTTAAATTTTGTCCTTTTGTGTTTAAAATTAGTTTAAAGGATACATTTTGAACTTAATACTCTCTGATTAACCCTAAGTTTGTTTTATCTCTAAACCCTAGCCCTCTCCTATAAATAGGGGTGTTTGGGGAGAGATTCATAGACTAATTATTACAAGAAAAATTCCAAAAGTTTCAAAGTTTAAGGCTTTCAAAAGAGCTTGGTTTTTGTGCTGAAATTCTCTCATTTTCTGAAGTGTTTTCAAGATTTCTCTGATTTCTTTTTCTTCTCCCTTTTGCACACAAGAGCTTCATTCCTACTCATTGTTCTCTAAGGACCTTTGTAAGGGAAGAGAATTTTTGCAAAAGAGAAAGTTTGTGGTCTTTTGACTACTAAGAGATTGCTTGTACTTGAGATTGTGGAGTTGGGTACTCCGGTGTATTTGTGATATCTTTGTGATAGTGAAAGTAGTTAGAATCCTTCTGGGGAAGGCGGGGAAGTAGAGCTGGGTGCTCGAACCTCGATAACAATTCTTGGTGTTTGCGTTTGGTTTACTTTCACTTGCTCTTACTGTTCATTGTAATATTCATTTGTTTTCATTCATCTTGTCAATCATTGTCCCATACAACAAGGTTGCATTGTGCACCTCTAACTCATTTCAAGAGGAATCAGGAGGAAGGAGTTCAGAACCCTTTACGGGGCATTCGGCTCTTAGTCTTGTTTTGGGCGATTGTTGTATCATAGTTTTTAAATTGTGCATTGATTAGCATTATCATCTATTCACCCCCCCCCTCTAGGTGGTTTTCAATTGGTATCAGAGCTTGGACTCTAGGTTTGGCTTAACATCCATAGAGAGATCCTTAAAATTTGCTAATCAATATTTTCATTCCATCATTCATTCACTAGTAAACATGGCCGATAACATCAAAACCCCTCCTAAATTTGATGGACTTAATTTCCCTATTTGGAAGGTTAGGATGACTATTTTCTTGTAATCTTTAGGTAGCTTGGTAGCTAAATCTTTGACCAAACCCTATGTAGTACCCGATAGTGATGAGAGCACTTGGACCGACTTTACATTTAGAGAATATGAGGCTAACTCCAAGGCCCAAAACTCCCTATTAACCGCCTTGAATGAGGATGACCTTACACGGGTAATTCATTGCCAATCCGCCTATAAGATTTGGCAACATTTATTGGTCACACACGAAGGGACTTCACAAGTCAAGAGAGCTAAGATAGATCTCTTGAGGTCTCAATATGAATCCTTTAAAATGATTGATGAAGAATCCATTGATTGTATGATTACAAGGTTTACTAAAATCACCAATGCTCTTTCTTCCTTAGGTGATGACATCTCAAATGATCAAAAGGTGCGCAAAGTGATTTGGGCTCTTCCTACATCATGGGAGATAAAGGCCACCACCTTGAAGGAGTTAAACGACAAGGATGAGATGGACCTCATTAGTCTCATTGGGAACTTAAAAACCCATGAGATGGAAAAGAAAGCAAGAGAAGAGGCCGATCCATTAAAGAAGAAGTCCATAGCTTTCAAGTCCTCATCCACTCTTGAAGACGATGAAGAAGATGAAGAAGAAGATGAGGAGCTCTCCCTCCTTGTGCGAAATGTCAAAAGGATGTACCGGAGGAACAAGCTCAACTTCTGAAGAAAATTTGAAGGTAAAGAGGAGAGAAGAATCATTTGCTACAATTGCCGAAAACCCAGACACATCATGGCCAGAGTTCAAAAAGAAGATGACTTCCTCCTTCAAGCCAAAGAAGCCGGAAGAAAAGAAAGCATACAAAGCAACTTGGGATTCGGAAAGAGAATCCGAAGAAGAGGTGGATACGGCAAACATGTGTTTCATGGCAAACACACCAAAGGTAACCCCTCAAACTCTTGATGATGAAGATGATGAATTAAGTAAGGAAGTTCTTGTACATGCCTTTGTTGAACTTTCCGAAACTTATGACAATAAGAAGATTGAATGTTTTAAATTGCAAAAAGAAGTTACTTTTCTTAAAAATCAACTTGCTATGGTTTCTAAAGAAAAAGATGATATTTCTTCTAATCTCATTACTATTCAAAAAGAATTAATGCCTACAAGATTTCTTGTAAGGCAAAATCTCCTATGGTTGATGAAAAAGAAATTTCCTCTTTAAAATTTAAAATGGTTGATTATAAAAAGGTTTTGAAAGATTGTGCTTTTAACACTAAGAAACTTGAAGAAAAGTTTTCTAAAAAGCACACCTCTCATGCTAAAGATTCTCATGTTAAGATTCCCCATGCTCGCACTACACATAACACTTCTCATGCTAAATCTTCTCATGCTCACAAATCACACACTCACTATGCTTTTAAATATGGTAGAGTGTATAGATGCACATATTGTGGTAAAAATAGACATTTGGCTAAATTTTGTTATGACCAAGTAAATAGAACCAATAGTCTTGTTTGGGTTAATGAAACTAACTCCTTAGGACCCAAGAAAATGTGGGTACCAAAATCAAGTCCTAAATTATTTGATGTAGGTACACACCAAGGCTCCAAGACGTAGGGAGCGGTGGTACCTTGATAGTGGTTGTTCAAGACATATGACATGGGACATCAATAACTTTACAACCCTATCAAGGTACATGGAATGTGGCACCGTCACCTTCGGGGATGACTCCAAGGGCACTATCATTGGTATAGGTAACATTCAAATTGGTTCATCTCCTATTATAGAAAATGTTGTACTTGTTGATAGTTTGAAACATAATTTGCTTAGTATTAGTCAATTTTGTGACCGTGGACTTAAAGTTGTTTTTGATGATTCTTCTTGCAAGATTTTTGATGTTAAATCTAATGATTGTATTCTCACCGGTTTTCGTGATGATAATGTTTATATCATTGACATGCTTAATTTGGATTGTTCTACTAAATGCTTAAATGCTTTTGATGAAAATTCTTTGCTTTGGCATAGAAGATTAGGACATGCATCTTTTGACCATCTTTCTAGGATTAATTCAAAGGAATTGGTGAAGAGTATTCCTTACTTGAAGTTTGAGAAAGACCGCATTTGTGGTGCGTGCCAACTTGGGAAACAAACCAAGTCTTCCTTCAAACCAATCAAGGATATCATGTCAACTAGACCTTTAGAATTAATTCATATGGATCTTTTTGGACCAACTAAAACTAAGAGTTTAAATGGTAGTAGATTTGCATTTGTTTTAGTTGATGATTTTTCTCGCTTCACTTGGGTTTTCTTTTGGAACATAAAGATCAAACTTTTTCTCATTTCAAAGTTTTTTGAAAAAGGGTTGAAAAAGAAAAAGGTTTTTCGATTTTGAAAATAAGGAGTGATAGAGGTGGTGAGTTTGTTAACCAACTCTTCATGACTTATTTTGATGAAAAGGGAATTAAGCATGAAATGTCTTGTCCTAGGACTCCACAACAAAATGGAGTTGTAGAAAGGAAAAATAGAACACTTCAAGAAATGGCTAGGACAATGATAAGTGAATATGACCTCCCTCAATATTTATGGGCTGAGGCCGTAAACACCGCATGCTATATATCAAATCGTATTTATTTGTGTAAAAATTCTTCTAAAACATAATGTATCATTCTAGAAAACCTAATGTTGTTTATTTCAAAGTTTTTGGATGCAAATGTTTTGTTTTAAATACTAAAGATAATTTGGGTAAATTTGATGCTAAGGCTTATGAAGTAATCTTTGTTGGATATTCTACAACTAGTAAAGCTTATAGAGTATTCAATAGATCTTCACTTACCATTGAAAAATTCATGCATGTTAAATTTGAAGAATCTAATGTGTTTGTTGAGAATGTTGTAGAGATTGACCCATTAGGTAAAGACATGGAGAGACTATCCTTGAAGGACTCACCGGCTCAAGAAGAAAAGCAAGAACCTATTGGTGATGTTCAAGAGGATAAAGAGGAAAGCTCACAACCGCTTCCTAAAGCTTGGAGATACGCTACAAATTATCCTCAGGAGCTCATCTTGGGTGATGCATCTAAAGGAGTCACAACGCGCTCCAAACTCCATGACCTATGTAGTAACTTTGCTTTCATTTCTCATTTTGAACCCAAAAGCATCCTCAAAGCCGAGGCGGATTCATATTGGTTGCTAGCCATGCAAGAGGAACTCAATCAATTTGAGCGCAACCAAGTTTGGCACCTTGTTCCTAAGCCCCACGATAGACCAATAATTGGTACTAAGTGGATCTTTAGAAACAAGATGGATGAGTCCAGAAATGTCATTAGGAATAAAGCTAGGTTAGTGGCCCAAGGTTACACTCAAGTTGAAGGAATTGACTTTGAGGGGAGACCTTTGCACCCGTAGCACGGCTTGAAGCCATACGGATGACACTAGCTTTTGCATCTTTCAAAAATTTTAAACTTTTTCAAATGGATGTGAAAAGTGCATTTTTGAATGGTTTTATTAATGAAGAAGTTTATGTTGCTCAACCTCCCAGTTTTATTGATCATATTCATCCCGATTTTGTTTTTAAACTTGATAAAGCTTTGTATGGATTGAAACAAGCTCCAAGAGCTTGGTATGAAAGGCTTTCTAGTTTTCTCATTTCAAATGATTTTGTTAAAGGCAAAGTAGACACAACTCTCTTTACTAAGCATGTTGATAATGACATTTTAATTGTGCAAATTTATGTTGATGATATAATTTTTGGTTCTACTAATGAAGTTTTATGCAAGGAATTTGAAAAGGTCATGCAACTTGAATTTGAAATGTCTTCCATGGGTGAGCTTAATTTCTTCCTTGGACTCCAAATCAAGCAATTGCAAAATGGGACGTTCATAAGTCAAGCCAAGTATGCAAAAGAACTCGTAAAGAAGTTTGGACTTGAAGGCTCAAAGACTTGCAACACTCCCATAGCAACTACAACCAAGCTTGATAAAGATGACCAAGGTAAAAATGTTGATATTAAATTATATAGAAGCATGATAGGAAGTCTTTTGTATTTAACGGCAAGCAAGCCGGATATCATGTTTAGTGTGTGTCTTTGTGCTAGATTTCAATCGTGTCCCAAAGAGTCTCATCTTATTGCGGTAAAACGCAATATTCGTTATATTAAGGGCACAATTGAAATGGGTCTATGGTATCCGAAAACCGGAGATTTCTCAATGACAAGTTATTCGGATGCCGACTATGCGGGTTGTAGAGTAGATAGAAAGAGTACTAGTGGGACATGTCAATTTCTTGGTAATTGTCTTGTTTCATGGTCCTCTAGGAAGAAAAATTCCGTAGCTCTCTCAACCGCCTAGGCGGAATATGTTGCCGCGGGGGCTTGTTGTGCACAAGTCCTTTGGATGAAACATACTCTCCTTGATTATGATTTGCATTATAGCCATATAAAAATATTTTGTGATAATACTAGTACTATACACATGACTAAGAATGCAAATCAACATAGTAAGACCAAGCACATTGAGATTAGATATCACTTTCTTAGAAATCATTTTGAGAAAGGTGATATAAATATTGATTATGTTTCCACGGATTTGCAACTAGCCGATATTTTCACTAAACCTCTTGATTTTGCTAGATTTTCGTTTATTTGTGGAGAACTTAATGTTTGTATTATTGATTAAACATGTATTTCTTAACCTTTTTGATGTATGACAAAAAGGGGGAGAATAAGTTTACATGATAAATATAAGTTCATATGGTCTTGGTTCCATATGAGTTTATGTGTTTTTGTGAATTCTTGTGTTTTGTTTTTATTGGTATCAACAGCATGTGACTTTCATTGAATTCGTAAATTTGAGTTTAAATGTTCTTGTTTTACATAATTTTTATTTGTTACATATAGCATATTTTGAGGGGGAGTTTTCTCCTCCCCTATATTTTTGTTTATAGCCTATTTGTTTTGTCATCATCAAAAAGGGGAGATTGTTGGCCCATAAGGTTACACTCTCCATTTGTTTAGAGTTTTGATGATGACAAACCAAATAAGAGTTATTTGATACTAATGAGTTTGCTCAAGATAAATTTCAGGATAGAACCATTTTTGGAGGCCATTGCTTAGCTATTGCAAATTCTAGGTTCATGAAGCAAAGAAGGCATCTTGCACGTCAAGGAAGGAACATAGAAGAAGAGGCTCTAGCAAGGCATAGCATGGCTCAAGACTTGAAGATTGCTCAAGAAGTCTTCATTAGTCTTGTTTCTAGTTTTATAGTTTGTTAAAGAATAGTGAATAGGTTTGAAGCTCCATCACACACGTTTTTGCGCACATCCTTATTCCAAAAAGATTCTTATAATACGTACAAAATATTTTAGTATACAATCTTCTGCCTACAAATACATCCTTATGTTTTATACTAATCCCTATTCAAAAATGTTTTGGTTAAAATCAAAGTCTCTTCAAATTTCTGTTTTTATTTTGGCTTTTGACCTGAGCCGGTCGACCGCAGGGTCGACCGACCCTATGTCAGGTTTAGCCGGTCGACCGTCCGAGTCGACCGAGGTTCTAGTAGATGCACATATCCGTGTGCACGTTTCTTGGTCGACCGGGCGGTCGACCGATAGTTGCCTGACTGTAAGTTATTTGCTCTCTGGATTTTTGGGTCGACCGGGTGGTCGACCGTTAGCCTGTAACGGCTGTTTTATTTTGAACTGCGGTCGACCGGCCGGTCGACCGATAGATCCTGAAGAGTAACGGCTATTTTCTGGGCTGTTTTAAATTTTGTCCTTTTGTGTTTAAAATTATTTTAAAGGATACATTTTGAACTTAATACTCTCTGATTAACCCTAAGTTTGTTTTATCTCTAAACCCTAGCCCTCTCCTATAAATAGGGGTGTTTGGGGAGAGATTCATAGACTAATTATTACAAGAAAAATTCCAAAAGTTTCAAAGTTTAAGGCTTACAAAAGAGCTTGGTTTTTGTGCTGAAATTCTCTCATTTTCTGAAGTGTTTTCAAGATTTCTCTGATTTCTTTTTCTTCTCCCTTTTGCACACAAGAGCTTCATTCCTACTCATTGTTCTCTAAGGACCTTTGTAAGGGAAGAGAATTTTTGCAAAAGAGAAAGTTTGTGGTCTTTTGACTACTAAGAGATTGCTTGTACTTGGGATTGTTGAGTTGGGTACTCCGGTGTATTTGTGATATCTTTGTGATAGTGAAAGTAGTTAGAATCCTTCTGGGGAAGGCGGGGAAGTAGAGCTAGGTGCTCGAACCTCGATAACAATTCTTGGTGTTTGCGTTTGATTTACATTTACTTTCTCTTACTCTTCATTGCAATATTCATTTGTTTTCATTCATCTTGTCAATCATTGTCCCATACAACAAGGTTACATCGTGCACCTCTAACTTATTTCAAGAGGAATCAGGAGGAAGGAGTTCAGAACCCTTTACGGGGCATTCGGCTCTTAGTCTTGTTTTGGGCGATTGTTGCATCATAGTTTTTAAATTGTGCATTGATTAGCATTATCACCTATTCACCCCCCCTCTAGGTGATTTTCAGAAAAGGCTCTCATCTCGAAGGTGCCTTATGTATCAGTTGTGGGCAGTTTGATGTATGATATGATCTGTCCAAAAAGTTGCTCAAACAATAGGAGTTGTAGATACATGAGCAATTCTGGACAGGAGCATGGGAGAGCAGTTAAGTGGATCATGAGATATCTGAAAGGGAGTTCAGATATGACTTTGTTCTATGAAGGCACAGACGTTCCTCTTCATGGATATGTTGATTCTGACTTTTGCAGGTGATGTAGATAGTCGAAAGAGTATCACTGGTTATATCTTCACACTGGGAAGTGAGCAATAAGCTAGGTGTCAAGGCTGAAAAAAGATAGTTGCCTTGTCTATGACAGAGGCTGAATATATTACAGTGACAGAAACTTGAAAAGGTTGATATGGCTGAAGGATTTTTGAAAAAACTCGGCAAGGTGCATGTGAGGCCCCCACTATACAATGGTAGTCAGAGTACTATAGATTTTGCAAATAATCCAGTCTATCATGATAGAACCAAGCACATTCATGTCAGATACCACTTCATTCACAAACTTCTTAAAGATAGTGCCTTGTCACTAAAAAAGATACACACAAGTCAGAATCCTTCAGACATGTTGACGAAGGTGGTCGTGGTGGAGAAGCTGAAAAATTGTTTAGCTTTTGTGGGTCTTCAAGGCTGAAGATTCGGAGTTGGGTCACATCAAATTCACTATGGAGTTGAGAGTTGGTGGAGTACGAGAGAGAGAGAGAGAGAGAGAGAGAGAGAGAGAGAGACGGAGTGTCGCTGCTGTGTCAATAATCAGTCTCCAAGTGGAAGCTTGTTGGAGTTGTGGAGCCTAATTATTGTCTTGACAGGTTGTCGCCCAACGCAGAGTATTACGTGTGTCGCCCTAAGCTATAATTTTTTCTGCGAAGTCTTTTTAAGAACCCGAAGCGAAGTCGTAGCTCTCCTGAAGAGAGCTTGGGCGAGTTTGGGGTTTCATGTTATGGGCAATGTGGAAGTCTCTCTCCGGAGTAGCAGCGTAGCATCACTCAGGAGGAGCACTACGTAGCGGCAGTGCAGAGTAGCATTTCGGAGGTGCACAACGGTGAAGCAATTCAGCCCAGAAGCTTCGTGACCTGTGAAACTCGGTGAACATGTCAAGGGCAGTTGGAGAGTTCACAACTTGTCATCCTAGTTTTCTCTATTAAGAAGATATGTTGTCATTATGGTTATGATGTAGAGTAAAGCGAGTGCATGCCATTGAAAATACAGAGCGGCTATGAGGTTCTCTATCTTTTTTTTCCTCTTGTAATCTCTCTTGTGTAGTGGATTTGTGTGCAGCTCCGTAATTTTTCTCATCTTGATTTTTCACGTAAAGTCCTAGTGCTCTCTGAGTGTGTGGTTTGATCTGTGATCCATGTTCTTTGATCTTTCTTCATCTATGTTTCGATTCCTAGCATTGCCTGCATGACATGAAAGAAGGGGAGAGGACTCTCCCCCGTCTCACCCTTCACTTCAAGCCAAGCAAGGAATATCACTTACAACCTGAAACTAAGAGACACATGTTTTACTTGGCATACATCCATTTGACAATATAACCATAATAGATCTATCTCACACTACCAGTAGTATGTTCTCATGATTCGATTCTTTTACACTGCCCCCGTGCGCACGCACACGCATGCATATATTACTAAAAGTTTGTTATGTAGTTTCAAAAATAAGATAATTGATCAAGGTACCAAACATTATACAATCTATGTTAGATCTAAATTTATTCCATACAGGATCTACATATACTGTAAGCCTCTTTATCATGATCAAAGGGAAGGAGAGTTTTAGGCATACCTGATTCCATTACGAGGATGCCGAAGTTAAGGGAGAGGATTCTTCTCTACAGCCACCAAGTTCTCTTTTATATCCTTAGAGGAGATGAGAGGCCTCCAAGAGAGAGATGATTATTGTTATTGGTGGAGAGGGAACCCTACTCATGGTATATATAGCATCAAGAAACCCTAGTTCAACTCATCATAGATCTAGGCCTTGATTTATAACACGAGTTTCACTCGTGTAGATGAGTCCCACATTCTAATTTAAATACACTCATGGCTAAGTGTAATTGGAAACGTGTCTAGACCCAAACCATTTAGGTTTGATCAATTCTTTATTGGGTCAAACAGCATAGGTTAAGTGGGCGGGTGCAAATATCCAATTGACTTGATTAGGCCCAAAATAAATTAGACTTTAAAACATAATAAGTCTAACAATCTCCCACTTGGGCCAAGCAAGTCATACTGAATAGATATTATGCATAACTTTATGACGTCAAAACTTTAACCGCCGACAAACCACATTTCAAAACAATCTGGTCCATTAAGTGTCCTGCCACCGAATGTGGCAATCGTTACCTTCTGTTTAATCGAGGTAGGACCTTCCACATCACAAGTTTCAAAACCCCTAACGACATAGATCAAATGTGGATGTGTGGCATGGAAATGTCCTCTTATCAAATAAGGTATAATTCCAACTGGCTTCCACTTTATGAATCCAACGAGTCTAACCTTATGACTCCAACGAGTCTTACTTTATGACTCCAACGAGTCTAACTGCTAATTCAACAAACTCAAATGCGCAAAAGTAAACTTTAGGAAAAGCAGTTATAAATTTATTTATCAGAATCAACAAATATCCATAAAGTGCACTTAGAAATAATGTCTGTTACATAAAATTATCCACTCCCACAAAATCAGGATATCATAATGACTAGTCATCCTCATATGAGCAATATGCTCTAAGAATACTTTAGGTCAAAGTACTTTAATGAGTGAATCTGTAATATTAAGAATAGTGTCATCACTATCAACAGACAAAATATGATTCCGAACTTTATCATTGATGACAAGAAATTTGATGTCGATATACTTTGACTTTACTGAACTCTTGTCACTATAGAGTAGATCTTTATAGCTCTTATTGTCACAGTGTAGCTGTAATGGCCTCTCGACTAAATCCACCATCTTCCTACAATAAGAAAAATGTAAAATGAAGTGGACTTCCTATCGTCGATACATACAGCATAATCTGAATCTGTGTATCCGATCAGCTGCAACTGATTAGATTTCATGTAGTCTTCTATTGATATCACATTACCTTCTTGACAGTCTTTCAGAGATCAATCCCATGATTGATCAAGTTTCTGTCAAGTTTCTCAACGGTATGTGCTATGTCTGGATGGGTACAAACTTGAGCACACATCAGACATCCAACTGCCAATACATATGGAATGTCTTTCATTTGCTCTTTCTGTAGGTCGTTCTTGGGACATTAGAGTAGACTTAATTTATCTCCCCTAGAGCAATTCTTCATGCCATATCTATCTAGCACCTTATCGATATAGGCCTTTTGTGATAAGCCTAATATTCTACGTGCCCTGTCACGTTGAATCTGGATGCCTATCACAAAAGAAGCGTCTCCAAGATCTTTCATCTCAAAATTCTTTGAGAGAAAACTCTTAATCTCAAGTAGAAGATCTATATCGTTACTTGCTAATAGAATGTCATCCACATATAGCACAAGAAATATAAATCTACTTCCTTTAAATTTATGGTAAATATATTGATCATCTATAATCTCCTTAAAATCAAAATCGGATATTATATGATCAAATTTTAAATACCATTGACGAGATGCTTGATTTAGACCATAAATGAATTTCTTTATTTGCAAATCAAATATTATGAAATTTTCACTTTAAAACTTTCTAGTTGCACCATACAGATTTCCTTCATAATGCTACCATTAAGAAAGGCAATCTTAACATCCATGAAAATCACCTAGAGGGGGGGTGAATAGGTGATGATGCTAATCAATGGACAATGTTAAAACAATGATGCAACAATCTCCCAAAACAAGACTAAGAGCCGAATTCCCTATTAAGGGCTCTGAACTCCTTCCTCCGGCTTCCTCTTAAAATGAGTTAGAGGTGCGCAATGCAACCTTGTTGTATGGGAATATGATAGACAATTTGAATGAAAACAAGTGAAAATAATAATGACAAGTGAAAGCAAGTAATGAGCACAAGAAAGTAAACCAAACGCAAACACAAGGAATTGTTATCGAGGTTCGAGCACCCAGCTCTACTTCCCCGCCTTCCCCAGAAGGATTCTAACCTTTTCACTATCACAAAGACAGTTACACAATAACCGCAGTACCCAACTCCACAGGAGTACCCGGTAACACAATCTCAAGTACAAGTAATCTCTGGGTAGTCAAAAGACTACAAACTCTCTCTTGCAAAAATTCTCTTCCCTTACAAAAGGTCCTTAGAGAACAATGAGTAGGAATGAAGAAGCTCTTGTTGTAAGTGAAGAAAGAAAATTAAATCAGAGAGTATTTCAAAAACACTTCAGAAAATGAGAGAGAATTTCAGCACAAAAACCAAGAAACAAAGCTCTTTTGAATGCCTTAAACTTTTGAATTTTTCTTGTAATAATTGTTGTAAAGAATCTCTCCCCAAACACCCCTATTTATAGGAGAGGGCTAGGTTAAGAGATAAAACAATCTTAAGGCTAATTAAGTCATATTAGATTCAAAATATATCCCTAAATCAAATTTTTAAACACAAAAAGACAAAATAAAACAGCTCAGAAAAATGCCCGTTACTGTTCAAACGGCTAGTCCGGTCGACCGGTCGGTCGACCGCCTATTCAAAAATCTGACCGTTGCAGGCCAGCGGTCGACCGCCCGGTCGACCTAAGAAACCCGAGAGCAAACTGGCTTACAGTCGGTCGACCGTCCGGTCGACCGGAAAACGTGCACACAGATACGTGCACAGCCAGAACTCCGGTCGACAAGGCCGGTCGACCGGCTTGACCTGTCATGGCTACGGTCGACCGGTCGGTCGCCGGCTCAGGTCAAAAACCAGATTTAAAACAGATTTTGAAGAGGATTTTGATTTTGACCAAAATAATTTTGAAAAGATATTTGTATAAAACATAAAGATGAATTTTGAGGCAGAAGATTGTATATCAAAATATTTTGTACATATTATATGAAATCTTTTTGGAATAAGCATGTGCGCAAAAACGTGTATGAAAGAGCTTCAAACCTATCCACTATTCTTTAACAAACTATAAAATTATAAACAAACTAATGAAGACTTCTAGAGCAATCTTCAAGTCTTGAGCCATGCTATGCCTTGCTAGAGCCTTCTCTTCTATGATCCTTCCTTGATGTGCAATATGCCTTCCTTGCTTTGTGGAACTTAGAAGTTCTTGCAATAGCTAAGCAAATGGTCTCCAAACATGGTACAAACCTGAAACTTATCTTGAACAAATTCATTAGTACCAAATAGCTCTTATTTGGTTTGTCATCATCAAAACACAAAACAATTGGAGAGTGTAACCTCTTGGGCCAACAATCTCCCCCTTTTTGATGATGACAAAACAAATAGGCTATAAACAAAAATATAGGGGAGGAGAAAACTCCCCCTCAAATTATGCTATGTTAAAAACTCAAAACACAAGAATCAAGAATCTCAAAATACATGAATTCAAAAACTCATTCATAAAACTTCATTCATAAAACCAAAACATATAAATTCATATGGAACCAAGACCAAATGAATCTTATTTTTGTCAATGTAAAATTATTCTCCCCCTTTTTGTCATACATCAAAAAGGGTTAAGAAACACATGTTTAATCAATAACACAAACATTAAGTTCTCCACAAATAAACGAAAATCTAGCAAAATCAAGCGGTTTAGTGAAAATATCGGCTA
Source organism: Agave tequilana (assembly GCA_038442645.1). Taxonomy (NCBI): domain Eukaryota; kingdom Viridiplantae; phylum Streptophyta; class Magnoliopsida; order Asparagales; family Asparagaceae; genus Agave; species Agave tequilana. The sequence continues at coordinate 44,001 of JAVJIF010000112.1, forward strand.
GTTGTAAATCCGTGGAAACATAATCAATATCTATATCACCTTTCTCAAAATGATCTCTAAGAAAGTGATATCTAATCTCAATGTGCTTGGTCTTACTATGTTGATTTGCATTTTTGGTTAAATGTATAGTACTAGTATTATCACAAATATTTTAATATTTTTATAAAGCAAATCATAATCAAGGAGAGTATGTTTCATCCAAAGAACTTGTGCACAACAAGCCCCCGCGGCAACATACTCCGCCTCGGCGGTTGAGAGAGCTACGAAATTTTGCTTCCTAGAGGACCATGAAACAAGACAATTACCAAGAAATTGACATGTCCCACTAGTACTCTTTCTATCTACTCTACAACCCGCATAGTCGGCATCCGAATAACTCGTCATTGAGAAATCTCCGATTTTCGGATACCATAGACCCATTCCAATCGTTCCCTTAATATAACAAATAATGCGTTTTACGGCAATAAGATGAGACTCTTTGGACACGATTAAAATCTAGCACAAAGACACACACTAAACATGATATCCGGCCTACTTGCCGTTAAATACAAAAGACTACCTATCATGCTTCTATACAATTTGATATCAACATTTTTACCTTGGTCATCCTTATCAAGCTTTGTTGTAGTTGCCATGGGAGTGTTGCATACTTTTGAATCTTCAAGTCCAAACCTCTTCACGAGTTCCTTTGCGTATTTGGCTTGACATATGAAGTTCCCATCTTGCAATTGCTTGACTTGGAGTCCAAGAAAGAAGTTGAGCTCACCCATTGAGGACATTTCAAATTCAAGTTGCATGACCTTTTCAAAATCCTTGCACAAAAGCTCATTAGTAGAACCAAAGATTATATCATCAACATAAATTTGCACAATTAAAATGTCATTATCAACATGCTTAGTAAAGAGAGTTGTGTCTACTTTGCCTTTAATAAAATCATTTGAAATAAGAAAACTAGAAAGCCTTTTATACCAAGCTCTTGGAGCTTGTTTCAATCCATACAAAGCTTTGTCAAGTTTAAAAACGAAATCGGGATGAACATGATCGATAAAACCGGGAGGTTGAGCAACATAAACTTCTTCATTAATAAAACCATTTAAAAATGCACTTTTTACATCCATTTGAAAAAGTTTAAAGTTTCTAAAGGATGCATAAGCTAGTGTTATCCGTATGGCTTCAAGCCGTGCTACGGGTGCAAAGGTCTCCTCAAAGTCAATTCCTTCAACTTGAGTGTAACCTTGGGCCACTAACCTAGCTTTATTCCTAATCACATTTCCGGATTCATCCATCTTATTCCTAAAGATCCACTTAGTACCAATTATTGGTCTATCGTGGGGCTTAGGAACAAGGTGCCAAACTTGGTTGCGCTCAAATTGATTGAGTTCATCTTGCATGGCTAGCAACCAATATGAATCCGTCTCAGCTTCGAGAATGCTTTTGGGTTCAAAATGAGAAATGAAAGCAAAGTTACCACATAGGTCATGGAGTTTGGAGCGCGTTGTGACTCCTTTAGATGCATCACCCAAGATGAGCTCCTTAGGATGATTTGTAGCATATCTCCAAGCTTTGGGAAGCAGTTGAGAGCTTTCCTCTTTATCCTTTTGAACATCACCAATAGGTTCTTGCTTATCTTCTTGAGCGGGTGAGTCCTTCAAGGATAGTTTCTCCATGTTTTCACCTAATGGTTCAATCTCTACAACAATCTCAACAAACACATTAGATTCTTCAAACGTAACATGCATGGATTCTTCAATGGTACGAGAAGATCTAATGAATACTCTATAAGCTTTACTAGTTGTAGAATATCCAACAAAAATTGCTTTATAAGCCTTAGCATCAAATTTACCCAAATTATCTTTAGTATTCAAACAAAACATTTGCATCCAAAAACTTTGAAATATGCAACATTTGGTTTTCTATAATGATACATTTCAAAAGATGTTTTAGAAGAATTTTTGCACAAATAAATACGGTTTGATATATAGCATGCGGTGTTTACGGCCTCGGCCCATAAATATTGAGGGAGGTCGTATTCACTTATCATTGTCCTAGCCATCTTTTGAAGTGTTCTATTTTTCCTTTCTACAACTCCATTTTGTTGTGGAGTTCTAGGACAAGACATTTCATGCTTAATTTCCTTTTTATCACAATAAGTCATGAAGATTTGGTTCACAAACTCACCACCTCTATCACTCCTTATTTTCAAAATCGGAAAACCTTTTTCTTTTTCAACCCTTTTTCGAAAAATCTTAAAATGAGAAAAGGTTTGATCTTTGTGTTCCAAAAGAAAACCCAAGTGAAACGGGAAAAATCATCAACTAAAACAAATGCAAATCTACTACCATTTAAACTCTTAGTTTTAGTTGGTCCAAATAAATCCATATGAATTAATTCTAAAGGCCTAGTTGACATGATATCCTTGATTGGTTTGAAGGAAGACTTGGTTTGTTTTCCAAGTTGGCACGCACCACAAATGCGGTCTTTCTCAAACTTCAAGCAAGGAATACCCTTCACCAATTCCTTTGAATTAATCCTAGAAAGATGTTCAAAGATGCATGTCCTAATCTTCTATGCCAAAGCCAAGAATTTTCATCAAAAGCATTTAAGCATTTAGTAGAACACTCAATATTAAGCATGTCAATGATATAAACATTATCATCACGAAAACCGGTGAGAATACAATCATTGGTTTTAATATCAAAAATCTTGCAAGAACAATCATCAAAAATAACTTTAAGTCCACGATCACAAATTGACTAATGCTAAGCAAATTATGTTTCAAACCTTCAACTAAAACAACATTTTCTATAATAGGAGATGCACCAACTTGAATGTTACCTATACCGATGATAGTTCCCTTGGAGTCATCCCCGAAGGTGACGGAGTCACCTTCCATGTACCTTGATAGGGTTGTAAAGTTATTGATATCCCATGTCATGTGTCTTGAACAACCACTATCAAGGTACCACCACTCCCTACGTCTTGGAGCCTTGGTGTGTACCTACATCAAATAATTTAGGACTTGATTTTGGTACCCACATTTTCTTGGGTCCTAAAGAGTTAGTTTCATTAACCCAAACAAGATTATTTGTTCTATTTGATTGATCATAACAAACTTAGCTAAATGTTCATTTTTACCACAATATGTACATCTATACACTCTACCCTATTTAAAAGCATAGTGAGTGTGTGATTTGTGAGCATGAGAATTGTGAGCATGAAAATGAGAAGATTTGTGTGTAGTGTGAGCATGAGGAATCTTAACATGTGAATCTTTAGTATGAGAGGTGTGCGTTTTAGAAAACTTTTCTTCAAGCCTCTTGGTGTTAAAAGCACAATCTTTCAAAACCTTTTCAAAATTAACCATTTTAGATTTAAAAGAAGAAATTTCTTTTTCATTTACATAGGAGCTTTTGCCTTACAAGAAACCTTGTAGGCACTAAATTCATTTTGAATAGAAATAAGTTTTGAAGAGATATCATCCTTTTCTTAGAAACCATACCAAGTTGATTTTTAAGAAAAGCAACTTCCTTTTGTAATTTAAGACATTCAATTTTCTTATTATCATAAGTTTCGGAGAGTTCAACAAAGGCATGCACAATAACTTCTTTACTCAAACCATCATCTTCCTCATCAAGAGATTGAGGGGTTACCTTTGGTGTGTTTGCCATGAAACACATATTCGCGGTATCCGCTTCTTCTTCTTCGGACTCGCTTTCCGAATCCCATGTTGCCTTGTAAGCTTTCTTTTCTTCCGACTTCTTTGGCTTGAAGGAGGAGGTCATCTTCTTTTTGAACTCCGGGCAATCCGCCATGATGTGTCCTAGCCTTCGGCAATTGAAACATATAATTCTTTTCTCCTCTTTGCCTTCAAACTTTCTTTGGAAGTTGAGCTTTTTCTTCCGGTACAATCTTTTCATGTTTCGCACAAGGAGGGAGAGCTCCTCATCTTCTTCTTCATCTTCCTCATCGTCTTCAAGGGTGTATGAAGACTTGAAAGCTATTGATTTCTTCTTTGTTGGAGCGGCCTCTTCTCTTGCTTTCTTCTCCATCTCATGGGTCTTTAAGTTCCCAATGAGGCTAATGAGGTCCATCTCATCCTTGTCGTTTAACTCCTTTAAGGTGGTGGCCTTTATCTCCCAAGATGGAGGAAGCGCCCGAATTACTTTCCGCACCTTTTGATCATTGGAGATGACATCGCCTAAGGAAGAAAGAGCATTGGTAATTTTAGTAAACCTTGTAATCATAAAATCAATATTTTCATCATCAAGCATTTTAAATAATTCATATTGAGACCTCAAGAGATCTATCTTAGCTCTCTTGACTTGTGAGTCCCTTCATGTGTGACCAATAAGTGTTGCCAAATCTCATAGGCGGATTGGCAATGAATTACCCGTGTAAGGTCATCCTCATTCAAGGCGGTTAATAGGGAGTTTTGGGCCTTGGAGTTTGCCTCATATTCTCTAAAGTTGAAGTCGGTCCAAGTGCTCTCATCACTATCGGGTGCTACATAGGGTTTGGTCAAGGATTTAGCTACCAAACTACCTAGGGATTGTAAGAAGATAGTCATCCTAACCTTCCAAGTAGGGAAGTTTAGTCCATCAAATTTAGGTGGGGATTTAATGTTGTCGGCCATGTTTACTAGTGTATGAATGGATGAATGAAAATGTTGATTAGCAAGTTTTAAGGATCTCTCTATGGATGTTAAGCCAAAACCTAGAGTCCAAGCTCTGATACCAATTGAAAATCACCTAGAGGGGGGGTGAATAGGTGATGATGCTAATCAATGGACATTTTAAAACAATGATGCAACAATCTCCCAAAACAAGACTAAGAGCCGAATTCCCTATTAAGGGCTCTGAACTCCTTCCTCCGGCTTCCTCTTAAAATGAGTTAGAGGTGCGCAATGCAACCTTGTTGTATGGGAATATGATAGACAATGTGAATGAAAACAAGTGAAAATAATAATGACAAGTGAAAGCAAGTAATGAGCACAAGAAAGTAAACCAAACGCAAACACAAGGAATTGTTATCGAGGTTCGAGCACCCAGCTCTACTTCCCCACCTTCCCCAGAAGGATTCTAACCACTTCACTATCACAAAGACAGTTACACAATAACCGCAGTACCCAACTCCACAGGAGTACCCGGTAACACAATCTCAAGTACAAGTAATCTCTGGGTAGGCAAAAGACCATAAACTCTCTCTTGCAAAAATTCTCTTCCTTTGCAAAAGGTCCTTAGAGAACAATGAGTAGGAATGAAGCTCTTGTTGTAAGTGAAGAAAGAAAATTAAATCAGAGAGTATTTCAAAAACACTTCAGAAAATGAGAGAGAATTTCAGCACAAAAACCAAGAAACAAAGCTCTTTTGAATGCCTTAAACTTTTGATTTTTTCTTGTAATAATTGTTGTAAAGAATCTCTCCCCAAACACCCCTATTTATAGGAGAGGGCTAGGTTAAGAGATAAAACAATCTTAAGGCTAATTAAGTCATATTAGATTCAAAATATATCCCTAAATCAAATTTTTAAACACAAAAAGACAAAATAAAACAGCTCAGAAAAATGCCCGTTACTGTTCAAACGGCTAGTCCGGTCGACCGGTCGGTCGACCGCCTATTCAAAAATCTGACCGTTGCAGGCCAGCGGTCGACCGCCCGGTCGACCTAAGAAACCCGAGAGCAAACTGGCTTACAGTCGGTCGACCGTCCGGTCGACCGGAAAACGTGCACACGGATACGTGCACAGCCAGAACTCCGGTCGACAAGGCCGGTCGACCGGCTTGACCTGTCATGGTACCTATCGATCCGGTCGGTCGACCGGCTCAGGTCAAAAACCAGATTTAAAACAGATTTTGAAGAGGATTTTGATTTTGACCAAAATAATTTTGAAAAGATATTTGTATAAAACATAAAGATGAATTTTGAGGCAGAAGATTGTATATCAAAATATTTTGTACATATTATAGGAAATCTTTTTGGAATAAGCATGTGCGCAAAAACGTGTGTGAAAGAGCTTCAAACCTATCCACTATTCTTTAACAAACTATAAAACTATAAACAAACTAATGAAGACTTCTAGAGCAATCTTCAAGTCTTGTGCCATGCTATGCCTTGCTAGAGCCTTCTCTTCTATGATCCTTCCTTGATGTGCAATATGCCTTCCTTGCTTTGTGGAACTTAGAAGTTCTTGCAATAGCTAAGCAAATGGTCTCCAAACATGGTACAAACCTGAAACTTATCTTGAACAAATTCATTAGTACCAATAGCTCTTATTTGGTTTGTCATCATCAAAACACAAAACAATTGGAGAGTGTAACCTCTTGGGCCAACAATCCATTTGGTATAACTCTAGGTCAAAGTAAGCCACCAGTGCCATAATAATAATCCTAAAAGGATGCTTCATGAAAACCAGGGAGAAAGTCTCCTTATAGTCAATGCCTTCTCTTTGAGTTAATCCCTTTGTGACAAGATGTGCCTTATACCTTTCGATATTACCTTTCAAATCCCACTTGGTTTGAATACTCATTTATAACTAATCGTTTCTTTCCTTCAGGCAACTCTACTAAATCCTAAACATCATTGTCCTTTATGGATTTTAACTCATCTTTTATGGCATTTGACCACTTAGTGGAGTGAATACTGAGTTTGGCCTCATTCAAGGATGTGGGGTCATCCTCTAACCCAATGTCAAACTCATACTATTGGAGATAAACTATATTATCATTTGAAATGATTGATCTCCTCTTCCTAGTTGATCTCCTAGGCACTTGTGGTTGAGAATTTTCAGTTTCTACCTCACCAGCATGATCTACTTCAGGATGAACTGTATATGTATCTTGTAAGGATGCAACTGTATTTTCATCTTGAAGTGGAACAACTACTTTATCATTTGGAACAATTGTCATGGGTATAACAATATGTTCTTTCTTAAATATAAAATATTTATGTAGTTGACTCCCACTGTTCTAAATATTCTCAAAAATAAAATTTAGCAATCCGTCTTTATTTTCTTAGTGGAGGGACAATAAAACTTAAAGCCTTTATACCTCTCAGAATACCCTATGATAAACAGCTAACTGTCCTTGAGTCCAACTTCTTCTCATATGATATATATGGCCGACCTTCCGCTGGACAACCCCAAACATGTAGATGCCTAATACTAAGAGATTTCTCAGTCCATAACTCATATAGGGTTTTAGTTACTGTTTTGCTAGGTACTCTATTAAGGAGGTGACAACCATCTTTAAGGCTTCATTATATAATGACTCTGGTAGAGTAGTGTGAGCTATCATACTCCCAACCATATTCTTTAGTGTGTGATTTTATCTCTCAGTAATACCATTTTGATGAGGTGTCCATGATATGGTATACTAAGCGACGATACCACTCTTTCAAAAAATTGACAAATGATTCTGGACATTTACCTGATTCGTCATATCTGTCATAGTACTCACCACCATGATCAGATCTAACGGCTTTGAACATGTCCAATGATTGGGATTTCTCATGGAACAAGTGTAGGTACCTATAACGAGAGTAATGTCTGTAAAAGTGATGAAATATTCATGACCATTCTAAGAAGCTGTAGGGAATGAACCACAAATGTCTATATATATATATATATACCAAATTTAAGACATCCTGAACTTTGTTTAGTACCAAACTTTCTAATGTTTCTTTAATTAATTTTTACTTAGTGCCTATGTTATTCACATATAGAGATTCAGTATATAAAGCATGAAGTTTCAATTTATATAGGCATCAATCAGAATTCTAGTACCAACAACTTTAGATTTGGAAGGTAGACTAAGCATTTCATTATCAAGAGTGACAGTAAAACTAGATCTGTCTAACAAATAAATAGAAATATGATTCCGCCTAAAAAGACGATACATATAAAGTCTCATCCAAATCTAAAACAAAACTAGAATCTAATTTAAGCCTACAAACTCCAATAGCTTTAATTGCAACGTTATTTCCATCACCCATGTATACGTATCGCTCAGCTGGGCTGGGCCTCCTTTGGGTTTGGAAGTTCCGCATTGAATCGCTTATGTGAATTATCTATTCACAATTTATAAAGTGGCACTAAAGCTAAATTAATCTCAGAACAAACATAAATATGAGATATACCCGCTAAATAGCCATTTCTGATACTTTATGCATTCCTACATGAGGTGGCTTACTTTCTTACAGAAGAAGTATGCAATGACCTTAGGCTACTTTTTCTGGACTTTTGCTACTTAGGATCAGCCACTGTAGTGGTGTTTATGTTCCGCCCTTTAGATTCACTTTTCCTTTTCTTATTAGAAGTTTACCCTGGATGCTAAGTGAGCACTGACTTTATCAGGCATAGAACCCCTAATAGTTATAGGAATAGTGTACTTTATGACTATTAGATACATCTTGTAAGATCTCTCCCACTTACCATAATTCACCTTTTCTTTACTGAACTTTTATTAGTGATAGTAGAGATCCATCAATCTTTAAGGTGTACTCTAGGTGCATGAATTCAAGAACGATCATTTACGTGGTTTTACCACTTCTTAAAGTTTGTAGCATTCAATTTAAACTACATAAGTGTATAATTTCTCATCAATTTAATATAAACATTGCATTTAATAAAATTCTACTGTAATAGCCATAAAAAATGAATTTCAGAAAATGCAACCAGTCTAACCGATAGAGCTGCCGGTTAAACTTTCAGAACAAGTTGTGTCTCTAAATGATAACACTGTACTGGCCCAATATAGATATCCTAAAGTCTAGGTCCTATATAAGAAAACAGCCTTCCTTTGGGCCGACTGTCACTTTATAGGATTGGTCCTAAAGTTTAAGTAATCTATATTGGCCATATAATATATGTAATGACCCGGCCATAATGACAACCTTCCTTGGGCCGATTGCCACACGCATGGGCCACACAAATTTATGCATCTGGATTCTTGTTCCACCATCGAACTAGTTGATGAGGGTAATGCAATATGGGCCAATAGTGTGACAACTTTCCTTTGGGCCGATTACCACACATCAAGGTTCTCCCACTTGCATTACCCACATCAAGTATCCGAAGTCGTACAAAATTCGGCCAAACAATAGTCTTCCTTTGGGCCGGCTATTGTCCGCATGAACTATATACGCAATTAAATAAGCTCTTTTAAAATTCTTTAGCTTGAACATGTATATATTTTTATCTGTGTTATTAACTGTAGTACACATCAATATTCATCATGCTAGACAATATAAGCAATGATATAAATATTAATGAAGCAGAAGCATGTAAGGGTACACATAACTATGATAAACAAACACTTTAATGCCTTTTGTATGTCAGCTAACTACTGTTTTGTCATGTATAGTTCCTGTAATACTGTAGTGCTCGTCAAGAGCTTCGAAACAACTATTTACATGCCCAAAACAGAGGTCGTATGAGCCTGTAATGGCTAATTGAAGTTTCTATTGGCAAAACGGGTCTGCAGTGCTTATCGGGTCTGAATCAGACCCGACCCGCAATGGTTAAGTTATTGGTTTCCTTTCTTATTGGGCCAGGTTTAAATAAACTGGATAAAACCCAATTAGCTTTATGTGAGATTGATTGGGATTAGGTTTCTTTATATGAGTAGTTCTACCCAAAATACCGTTAATAGATTAGAATTCTATCTCAATTCTAAAACCCAAATCAATTTCAACCATCCCAAATGAAATTTAATATGAGATTAATTAGGAGTAAGTTTCCTTATTAGAGTAAAATTCAATCTCTAAATTTTTAATCCTATTTAATCTCATAATCCAAAATTAAGGAACCCTAAATAATTAATCAAATTCCTTTTCTTTTTTTTTAATTATTTGTTTGCTTTACATGTGCATGCATGCGACACATGTCTGCATGCATGCAGGCCATGTCAATTTTTTTTTTTTTTAAAACTTCTTCATGATGCATGCGCTGGTGCTTCCAGCGCATGCATCTAACACCCTTCACCTCTTTTTTTTTTTTTTTGGTTCTTTAAGGCCTGCCATGCATGCATGCAGGGAAGCCCCTGCATGCATGCGTCCAGGTCCAGCCACAAATTTATTTTCCTTTATTTATTTATTTATTTATTATTGTTACTTTGTATGCAGGCGCCTGCAAGCGCCTGGACAGGCCACACAAAATTTTTTTTTTAATATAGAATAACACACAAATCAAATTTCATAAAAATATATACATGTTAAATTCAATAAAAATAACTCCTTTTAACCTTTTGATCCAACATATGAGACACAAAATATTTATTGAATAAAAGAGATATTTTTATGATATTTATAGATCGTGATCGTAATTTCTGTAGATCCCTATGATCTGATAAAGAGGAGGCTCTGATACCAATTGTAAGATCTAAATTTATTCCATACAAGATTTACATATACTGTAAGCCTCTTTATCATGATCAAAGGGAAGGAGGGTTTTAGGCATACCTGATTCCATTACGAGGATGCCGAAAATTGCACGATCTCGAAGACGTCTGAGTTGAGGGAGAGGATTCTTCTCTCCAGCCACCAAGTTTTCTTCTATATGAGAGGCCTCCAAGAGAGAGATGATTATTGTTATTGGTGGAGAGGGAATCCTACTCATGGTATATATAGCATCAAGAATTCCTAGTTCAACTCATCATAGATCTAGGCCCTTGATTTATAACACGAGTTTCACACGTGTAGATGAGTCCCACATTCTAATTTAAATACACTCATGGCTAAGTGTAATTGAAAACGTGTCTAGACCCAAACCATTTAGGTTTGATCAATTCTTTATTTGATCAAAAAACATAGGTTAAGTGGGCGGGTGCAAATATCCAATTGACTTGATTAGGCCCAAAATAAATTAGACTTTAAAACATAATTAGTCTAACAATCTAATCATAGAAATACAAGATAGCCGGGATTATATTTTGACAAAAAAAAGTATATAAGATCAGCCATTCACTCTAGTTTTGTGGACTCGCTTGGGAGATCCATCTCTACACAAGTCTTCTTCTGGCTCTCTTTTGTGCCTGTATTAATCCAAAAGGAAACCAGTGAGATGTTCAGTTATATTAATTCTTTTAGGAGCATGTTGTTTTTCAGAATAGTTGTAATTATTTCTCTCTAATTAGTAATTAGTGAAACTCTCTTGATTACTTCTTCACCCGAAAATGTAAATTGGATTGTTTCTCAATTACTGTTTGGTGATTTTAATTAGGCATTCTATTGTTACTGCTAATCGATCAAACTACTAATAAACCAAAGCCATCCAATATTACATCATAGTGGGACATTTTGTGCCCCAAATCTAACGCAATGAAAGAAATAAAAAAATCCTACAAAATGAAAACTCATGAGATACTTTTCTTACCAGATCCCCCTTGGTTCTCCACCTCGGTAACTGCACTCTCCGTCTCCCCGGTCAACACTAGAAGGAAGAGGAGCATCTAACGGTTTCTCCGTCTCCTCCTCCTCCTCCTCCTCCTCCTCCTCTTCTGGTTCCAGGACCTTGCATCCACTAGCGTAAGTAGTTTTGAATTCCTCGGAAGTAAGATCAGTAAATGGACCTTCACCTAGAGTGTATTTGTGCTTTCCGGCACGATTGAAATCTTCTATAAGCTTGATGTTCTTTTTGAATATCTCGAATCTCCTTGCTTTCTCTACTTCATCCTCATAGACTCGCCCGTGCTTAGCCATCCACAACTCATGCCTCCTTGCCATCTCAGCATCAAGATCTTTGGGATCAGTTGCATCAGAGGGAGATGCCATTAGTTATCTCTTGGATTACCCGGAGCTCTACTTTTCTTGGTGAGATTGTATGAGAGATACAGGGTCTGCTTCTTATAAAGGCAAGATTTGTGATAAGATTCAGACAAAATAATAACTTGTGAAGTGGACAGCCAACAAGAATTTTGTTGAATAATTTGCAATTAATGTGTCCTGACATGATCAGACAATTCATTCAATTATTAATTATATATATTAATGGTTTGAGTAATTTCAACCATACAAATCACGGGCAAAATAATTGACACCTGGCATCCTAAGCAAATGGTCCTACAGTGACTATGTGATGGGAGCCTGGAATCCAAGAGGCTCAATCAATTAAACATAAAAATAAAATTAGATATTTTCATATTTTAAATATAATTTGTAAAGATGTACTTTGTACTTATTTCTCTTGTTGTCGTTGTGTCTATTTAA
>JAVJIF010000113.1:0-62218 GCA_038442645.1 Agave tequilana
CCAATTGAAAAACACCTAGAGGGGGGTGAATAGGTGTAATTGCTAATCTAACAATCTTTTTAAAACTAAGTATGATGAATGATGCAACGATCTCTCAAAACAAGACTAAGAGCCGAATACCCCGTGAGAGGTTCTGAACTCCTTGCTCCCAATTCCCCTGAATGGGTTAGAGGTGCGCAATGCAACCTTGTTGTATGAGATATGATCGATCAAGACAAGTATGATGGATGAATAGTGAGATGCACACAATATATATCACAAGTATCACAAGCTTGAAATAATAGCACAAGGACATAAACAAGATCACAAGCAAGTAATTCTAAAGCAATATAGTGCAAGAGAAATTAAAACAAGAATAGACACAAAGCAATCGCAAACACAAGTAATTTGTTTCGAGGTTCGAGCCACCGCTCTACTCCCCGCCTTCACCTCCGTGAAGGGTTTCCACTATCCACCGAGGACGATTACAATGGTCTACCGAAGACCCGAGCACCGAGCTCCACAACTTACAATAACTCCACCGAGGAGTTGTCTTCACAAGAACAAGGATCACAAGAATAATAGTGATCTCCACAAGATCACAAAACTCTTTCTCAAACTCTTTTACAATCTCTCACTCTTTTACAACTTCTCTATAGTATGAGTAAAGGATTTTTGGCTCTATGAAGTGTAGTGAGAAAAACTTCAGTTGTAGAGTGATATTAGCAATCAAACACAACTGAAAAACAAGCTCAAAAGGAATTGGAATTGAAAGCTTTAAAACATTTTTTCTTCTCCTTTGCAAAATAATGAAAACTTAGGATTTTTCTTGGTAAATAGTAAGGACTCATTTCCCTCTATTTATATGGAGAGAATAGGTTAAAAACAATTTCTTTACACCTAATTTGGCCTGAAAAAGGTCTCCAACAACTCTCAAAAAGTCTGTTAAAACCGAAAATAAAAACAGATTTCTGAATTGCACCAAAGAGGAAAGAGCCGTTGGGCTCTTGCAGGCGTAGCGGTCGACCGGCCGGTCGACCGTTTGCCTTGTTGGCAAAGAGCCGTTGGGCTCCGGTCGACCGCTCGGTCGACCGTTTCCTACAAAGGAAACACAGTTTCCTTAAAGCGGTCAACCGGGCGGTCGACCCAAACAAACCGAGAGCAGACCTGCTTTCAGTCGGTCGACCGGGGCTGTCTACCGACAGACGTGCACAAACATGCACGTCCTGGCACTGGCGCCGGTCGACCGGGCGATCGGCCGGTCAGCCTGAAACTGGGAAAAACAGTATTTTTCTGACTTAGAAAATTTTGTAAAATAGTTTTGGGTTTGTACAATCTTAAGTAACATGCTAGTAGGAATATATAAACATGATCTAAACATGTTATTTATTTTGTAAAACTTAGGGTCATGTAAGTATCTACTAAGGCATGAGACTAAATTTAAAACATGAAAAACGACTCACATTTTAACAAAACCAAATTGTGTATGTGTATCCTAGAGCCAAATATCCAACACTCAAACTTTAACATTTTATTCTTACAATGATTCTAAAGATTTCAAGTTCTTCAAGAGGGCTTTCACCATATGATCTTCAAAGCTTGATTCTTTGAGCCCAAATTGAGTTGACTTGAGTCCAAAGCACCTTCCTTTAGGGAAGAACTCCTCTAGTTGAGATAGAATCCTGATACACACTTAAACAACAAACAATATTAGTACAAATAACTAATATGTTTTGTAATCATCAAAACACACTAAAAACGGGTGATTGTAACCTTGGGCCAACATCTTCAAACTTGAATTTGTGTTAAAAGAAAATGAATCTTTGAAAAACAAAATTATTTCTATTTCAAAGGAATTAGATTTAATTTCTAATGAAAATAAATCTTTGAAAATGATTTTAACTCACATGTTTGCCATGCTAGTGTAGCTTCACATTTTAGTATTTCCAATGCATGCATCACCTCTTCTTCAATAATTGAAAATGATATATATATATGTTAAAGAAGAGTGTTGATTGTTTGGGCTCCACTTTGAGCCAATGTTCCATGAACCACACACGTTTGGAATCTATGTTTCGCAAGAAACAAGTTCCACCTATGCATGCACACAAACCACGGCATGCAGATGCTTCCCACTTTCATACATATAACACCTTGTATGCTCATGTGTACACTTGTACACATTGTGGACGTAAGGGCCATCTTGCAAAATTTTACTTTGATAGAATTAATGATTCAAATTTTGCAAATAGATTTGTTTGGGTTAGGAAAGGAGCTAACCCCCATGGACCCAAAGAGTATGGGTACCAAAAGTCACTCCTATTTTATTTGATGTAGGTGTGAGCTCTCGCTTAATGTGAGAGACATTGATGCCTTGAGGTGTATGCGTTCTGAGCTAAATGGTGATAATTTTGGATACATCACTTTCAAGGGGAGTTTGGTTAGAGGACCACCATGGTTTGGAGACCTAGAGATTTGCCCTTATAGTTTTGGTAACGATCTCTAACTCCCATTTAATTTACATGCCTTTATGTTGTCGATTTTTAGCATGTTTTAATTGTTATGTTAAATGCCATGATAATTAGACTTGTGATATACATGATTAGTATTTGAGATACACCCATATTTATATGGATCTATTTTTTTTTTTTGTTCTCACCTTAGTTTAGCTATTGATTGAGTTAGAACCTGCACACAAGAATACATAATTTCAGAGAGATACAAAAATAGAAGTGCAAGTTGCTCAATTTACCGCTATAGCAAGTGGTTATGCGGGTCGTGATACACAGAGGGACTAGTGATGGAAGCTTTTTAAGTAAGCTCTCTTTTAGGTTACAAAGAATGGTTAAAGATCTTCTTTTAGTTTTTTAAAAGAAAAATGAAAAAAGTTATAATTATGTTAGGAAGAAAGTGACAGATAGAAAAGATGGAGAAAATAGAAGTGATATGTACAAAGAAATTGAAAGAGTAAAAGAGATTTAGGTGTTTATGGTATTGGTGATCTATACTAAAAGTTACAAGAAAAAAAGAAAAAACTAGAACATAAAAAACATACTTACCTCTTCGGTGCCTGCTTACCTTTTACCCGTATCGACGATGTACCTTTACTTGAAGGCAAGAGAAGCATGGCAGATAAGATCTTCCCCATTCTTGATTTACACTATAAAACGAAGGGGCGAGTTATACTACCATAGAAATGGATATCCATCACCATAAGCCATCGGCACTTGCAAGGACAAGGCAACTTTGAGGCTATCGGTTTTATTTGGATCCACAAACACAAAAGAGGGAAGCGAACAAAAACAAGAATAGAACAGAAAAGGAAACCTTGATTCGATTCAAATAACAATGGAAGAAAAGATTACTTACACGGTGTCACCTTCAGTATAAGCTTACTCTCATTCCTCCATGAAAGTCTCCTCTCCTCTCAATTACATAAATAAAACAAAATTACATAAAAGAAAACTAAAAACCTAAGTTACAAACTACAAATTAGCCTAAGTTCTGCTCTTTGCTTGGTCCTTTTTTTTGCCTTTGAGATTGCAGGTATTTATAGAAAAAATGCAGAGGTTAAAGAAGTATGAAGATAGAAAAAGTTGGCTATTTCTGAATTTGAATCCTCCCATTATCTCCAAACTTGATTTGATGTTGATATTCAGTTCTGACCTGCAGTTTATTGGCATATTAATGCTGAATATCACTTACCAAATAACCGAATTAGAAATAGTGATCAACATAAGAGTTGTAGACCTGTAAGTCTTCTTTCTGGATCATCTTGAATTATCAGATTTTAGATTAGGTAGTGAAAGTTATGATTCAAATACTAAAATGTATTCAGTCAGAATCTGAGTCAAACTTGCTTCATCTCATCCGTTGATTTTCTCTCTATCCAGTTATCTCTCTGTATTTAATATTATCCTCGGTTGATCTTTAACTAGCCAAAATGAATTTATGAAAATCTGAATTTTACCGGTTTCCATTTGGTGTTATCTTTCTGATTTGCTCTGATCTTCAGCTGAACATTTGCCTCAATCTTTGATTTGTTCTAACTAGATCTGGGATCATCCTCAGCTAACCAAATAGATCCAGTTAAATCTAATTTTAAC
The DNA here is from genome assembly GCA_038442645.1 of Agave tequilana. NCBI lineage: Eukaryota > Viridiplantae > Streptophyta > Magnoliopsida > Asparagales > Asparagaceae > Agave > Agave tequilana. The sequence goes on from JAVJIF010000113.1 coordinate 4,086, forward strand.
TGGTATTTATTAGGTTTAATCTTGTTTCTCTTCATTATTATCTTCTGCAAAATAGATATTTAAGACAATAAAATTAGCAGATTTATTACACGATAAATGTAGGAGTGTAATGAAAAGAATACAAAATATATGTACGATCACACCCCCACACTTATCTTTTGCTCATCTTTGAGCAAATCAACAAAACTAAACCAAAGATTATTAGACCACTTTCGCAGGTTACGCGATTGCACTGAGCATGTGCAACAAGCCGTTAAACCTCTAGATTTCCCCTAGAGGACGAGTTTTATCTCGTGAGAGTTTTCAGTAAATTACACCCACAAAATTCATAAAAAAAGAGTAGCAAAGAGTTAGTATTTTCGAAAACCATTTTGAAAGAGAAAATTATTTGAAATATTATTGTAAGATTTAAGTAATCTATAAGTTATAGGAAAATCGAATTTTTCACTCCTAAACTTAGTCTCTATTCAAAAATTTGTTATCAATCAAAGTAAGGAGTCAAATTGTACTTCTCATCTAGTTTATTATTTTACCCTAAGTCATATGCACCTTTGTGACCATGAAATTTTGACTAAGGCTTCTTTAACTCTAATGCTTATGCCTTATTTATTTATTATTTTTTATTTTTTGTGATATTATTCCTTAGTACTATTAGGCTTTCTAATTTGTCCATGTAACAAGCATTTAATCGATGACTCCCAAACCAAACGGTCTTAGGGCACCGGGTGAGAAAACACCCCAAAGACTTAAGGAATTGAGCAAATAAGGCCACAAAACTAAGGATTTTATTATATGAACCGCTCTTAGGCGTGAATACTTATGTTTTATTTGGCACAAATACCCAGCTTATTCAGAGGATTTTTATATATTTTTTTTCTCAAACTTATCTAATCATCTTTCGCATAAATACTAAGGCTTGCTTAGGCCAAAGCACCTGGCTAATCAATAATTAGATTTATTTATCTTTCATAGATATATTTTTTCTTTTTCCTTTTTTTTTAAAGGCATAAGAATCTTTGTTTTTGAGCTCTAAGTGTGTAAGTGTATGAAGTGTGCATATTTCATCAAGGTAAAGATCAAGACTAAATTACTTTGACAAATTATCTTCCTAACCCTAAAAATCAAACAAATAATCTTATTTTGACCAAGTATAAGAAATCCTAATTATGATTCTCCTATTCCTTAAAATTGACTTAATTTGTTACAAAAAATATGTCAAAATATTATTTTTATTTTCAAAAAGTTTTTAAAACTAAAGAAAATTTTAATAATAATTTTTTATTTTCTTTTTTTATAAAAAAATAAGTTATGTTAGACCCTCTCCCGCACCTATCTCATGCATTGTCCTTAATGTATGAATTAATGCATAGATGCATGAAAAAGAAGAAAGGGAAGGAAAATATTACCTTAAGGTGGTGGTTCCGGTGGTGGTCTGATTAGTCCACGAAATGCGGCCCAATCGACTTTGCATGGAGTTCGGAGGAATCCACCAGAATCTCTCTTATATAACCCACTAAAATGATGTATACATGAATGATCTTTATTAAATATTTTACCCCATCTAATTTTCAAATTTCATAAATAATTTCAGAGTCAATTTTGTCAACCGCCTTGTCCCAAAATGGAGTGTGAAAAGATGGAATGATTGACTTGGACTTAGAAAGCACGAAAACTAATACCGACTCAGGAAAGTGAATTAGGTCAAGTAAAGATTCAGGAGCCGAGATTAGTTCAGGAAGTGGGTCCAAATCAAGAAGTTGAAACTCAAGTCCACATTCATTTTCCCACAATGGAATGAGACTTAATATTGGTGATTCAAGTTCAAGAATGACAGGTGTGGGAATCAAAACTAACTCTAAAATATTACTCAAGTCGGGTAACAAAATAGGAGTCAATATTGATTCAAAAATTTAAGCTGGATCACAAAATTGAGAATCTAGGTCACATTTCTCATTGAGTTTAATTTCATAAAAATGAGAACTTGCCAATTTGTCAATGAGATTTTCAAAAGTATGAAATTGGTCAAGTTCAATATGATGATCATCAAAGATTGGCGATTCAATTTCATTATGAATTGGCACAGGATCCAATGCTGACTCAGGAAAAAGATTGAAATCAGGTGAAGACACCGGAGTCATAATTGAATCAGGAAGTAGAATTGAATCACTAAGTTGAGGTTCATGATCATATTCATTCTCAAGTTTAATTTCAGAAAAGGGATAACTTGCTAAACTGTCAATGTCATTTTAAAAATTTAGAGTTTGGGCAAGTTCAAATGATTGTGCTGAAATGGAACCTTGTTTTTCAAAACAACATGACTCTTCGGCCCTAACAGAATGGTTAGCGACATCAGAAATGGTCAAACGGTGAGAACGTAGAGTTTGGACCATCATATCTATGTCATGATTACGAGCATTTTGAGTCTGAGTCATGGCTTCAAGCATCTTTTCATAGTTGATTGGTTCATCGTTTTGTTGCGATTGCAGTTGAAAAGATGAAGTGTCGTTTTAGAATCGGTGGTGAAATTGTGAGTCCGTCAGATTTTGTGATTGTTGTTTGGAATCACGCATACTCATTTCCAAAATTGATGGTTTTCTACTTTGGATAGGTGGAACTAAGTATGAATCTTGAAAATATTATGGACAAGGTGGATAAGGAGGGCAAGTTGGTTGAAAATTAGACTCGGGAGAGGTGAATCCCCATTGACTATGTGAAGAGTTGAAATTATTCTGAAAATTATGGTCATAAGATTGGGGGCATGGGTTATATTGATTCGGATAAGACAATTTTGGCACACTATATTGGTTAAAGTTATGATATGTCGGGTTGGTAATATCCGAAAAAGAGGTTGGTGTGTAATATTGATTACCATTAAAATTGAAAAAATTGTTATTATAAGCCATATCACAGAAGAAATGTCAAACACAAAAAAAAAAAAAACAAACAAATAAGCAAATAAACAAAAAATTCTAAACTAAGTTTGGGTAAACCTTTGACCTAGATGACTCCTAACTGGTTAGACCATCCACGGGAGGTATAATGCAGACTTTGACCACAAGCTAATCAGTCAGATCAGGACAAGATTGGTGGGAAGTATCCGCGTAAAAGCGACGGGCCTAATTAAGTCAAACCACCAGCCTTCGGGGTTTCGCCCCTCAATCCCTTTCCTTAGACACTGATTTGGCAGGAGTCAAATTCTAACACCTTCCCTCTTAGGATAATCTCCTAATTGTGTCTGAGATGTCCCTAGAGCCAATGTCTACTCAGTTTTAGTTAGGCTTGGGTTAGTGAGTGAGGAGATTATTTGTGGGCTAAGGGAGGGTAATGACTTCCCCACCTTATCTTTTTTGTAGGATAAGCCCTTAAATAATTTAGTGTAGTGTACAAGTATATAGAAAAAAGTAACACTCAAGCAATATTTCATACAAGAATGATACTAAATGTTATGCACACATACCTTGGCTCCAGCACTCTTTAACAGTAAATAGAAAATGTAATGAAATAGACACGTGCCTAAATGTAAAGTCTAAATCATTTTTAGCATTTACAATTAACTTTTTACTATTGTGTTAGAAACGTATATACAGTGAGTCAAACAAGAAAATAAATGCTACAGAGATTAAACTATGCAATTCAGCTAACCTGCAAAAGATACAGGTTATAGTTCACTCAGCACTCAGATTGTCACAAGAATGTAGCAAATCTAAGGGCTTCTGGGCTCTGCTTTTTTGAACAGAGTCCAGAGCCACTTATATGTCCACTGCAGCAAAAAATCCTTGTTGTTAAATCTGTATACCAAAAACAAAGAAAAAGGTTAACCAAAATTGTAAACTTTAAGAGAATTACTTATAGTTCCTCCCCGGCAACGGCGCCAAAATTTGATTGAGTTAGAACTTGCACACAAGAATACATAATTTCAGAGATATAAAAATAGAAGTGCAAGGTGCTCAATTCTACCACTAGAACAAGTGGCTATGCGGGTCGTGATCTACAAGGAGGGACTAGCGATGGAAGCTTTTTAAGTAAGTTCTCTTTTAGGTTACAAAGAATGGTTAAAGATCGTCTTTTAGTTTTTTAAAAGAAAAATGAAAAAGAGTTATAATTAAGTTAGGAAGAAAGTGATAGATAGAAAAGATGGAGAAAATAGAAGTCATATGTACAAAGAAATTGAAAGAGTGAAAGAGATTTGGGTGATTAAGGTGTTGGTGATCTACACTAAAAGTTACAAGAAAAGAAAGAAAAAACTAGAACATAAAAAATATACTTACCTCTTCGGCGCCTGCTTACCTTTTACCCGTATCGACGATGTACCTTTACATGAAGGCGAGAGAAGCATAGCAGATGAGATCTTTCCCATTTCTGATTTACACTATAAAATGAAGGGGCGAGCTATACTATCATAGAAATGGATATCCATTACCATAAGCCATCGGCACTTGTAAGGACAAGGCAACTTTGAGGCTATCGGTTTTATTTTGATCCACAAACACAAAAGAGGGAAGCGAACAAAAACAAGAATAGAAAAGAAAAGGAAACCTCAATTCGATTCAAATAATAATGGAAGAAAAGATCGCTTACACGGTGTCACCTTCAGTACAAGCTTGCTCTCATTCCTCCATGAAAGTCTCCTCTCCTCTCAGTTACATAAATAAAACGAAAATTACATAAAAGAAAACTAAAAACCTAAGTTACAAACTACAAATTAGCCTAAATTTTGCTCTCTACTTGGTCCTTTTTTTGCCTTTGAGATTGCAGGTATTCATAGAAGAAATGCAGAGGTTAGAGGAGTATGAAGATAGGAAAAGCTGGCTATTTCTGAATTTAAATCTTTCCCTTATCTCCAAACTTGATTTGATGTGGATATTTAGTTCTGATCTGCAGTTTGTTGGCGTATTGATTGCTGAATATCACTTATCAAATGACAGAATTAGAAATAGTGATCAACATAAGAGTTGTATCCCTATAAGTTTGCTTTCTGGATCATCTTGAATCATCAGATTTGAGATTAGGTTGTGAAAGTTATGATTCAAATGCTAAAATATGTATCTAGTTAGAATCTGAGTCAAACTTGCTTCATCTCATCCGTTGATCTTCTCTCTATACATTTGTTTCTCTGTATTTCATATTATCCTCGGTTGACCTTTAGCTAACCAAAATAGATTTATGGAAATCTGAATTTTATCGATTTTTATTTGGTGTTATCTTTCTGATTTGTTCTGATCTTCAGTTGAATATTTGCCCCAATCCTTGATTTGTTCTAACTAGATCTGGGATCATCCTCAGCTAACCAAATAAATTCAGTTAAATCTGATTTTAACTGGTATTTATTTGGTTTAGTCCTCTTTCTCTTCATTATTATCTTCTATAAAATAGATATTTAAGACAAGAAAATTAGCAGATTGATTACACGATAAATGTTGGAGTGTAATGAAAAGAATACAAAATATATGTACGATCAGCTATGTTGTATATCGTAACTCTAAAACATGTGCATTTGCCATAATGATCACATTGATTTTAGTTTATAATTTTTGCACTTCATGTTTTGATTACATGTTTAGATATAGCCTTCATTAAAACTTGTGTATATACTTGTACAACTAATGAGCCACAAATAGATTATTATATGTTTATGCTTGATTGATCATTTGTACTCATTAGATGTACAAGTATAGCCTAGTCTTGATGATTAATGCATTTCAAACTTGTATTCCCATTTTGTACATGTTTTCATATGTTTAACTTCATGTATATGTTAAATTGTTTAAAATTATTGGATATACATATATACCCTTGAGTCATTTTGCGTTTCATGCATAATTTTTTTGACTCATTTGTGTTTAGGGATGTGTATGCATACCTTTAGATTTAGACAACACATACATATGCCTTGAAGTTGGTATTATTTTAATGAAAATTAATTTTGATGATTTTCATGGTTTCGAAAAGGAATTTCATATTGAGCCTTATTGCCTATTCCCATGATTATGCTTTTCACATCATTCTTGCACACACATTATTTGATGTTTTCTCATGATGTTATTTTCATTAGTATTATATGTGCTATATAGACTTTGAGTTTTAATGATTATGTGATTTTCATATTTTCATGGATATATTCTTTTTTTATTCCTTACTTGAAGGATTTCGTACTAGTTTTCAAGTTTATCATAAAACTAGTTGTGTATTTCTTCATTTTGGAAGAGTTTTTAATTATGCTAAAATTATTTTCAAACTTATTTTTGAAAACCCTTCCATCTAAGGGCGGTTAGATGGGCGACCATGCCTTGTATGCTCTTTATTGAAAAATCTATTTAAACATGTGCATGAAAGGGAGGTAGCATGAGTTATACACTTGATCCTCATTATATTTTCAATTGGTATCCCAATTGATACTTTCATGTTTGTATACTCATCTTTGATTTTCTATATATGTATGCTTCAAAACTTCAAAAAGTATCAATTTCTATTGGTATTTACTTTTTCATACATAGATATATGATTTGATTGTGCTTAATATATCTTTATATCTTAAAACACAAATTATGTTTATGCTAAGCTTGATTTACTCTTTAAAGACTATTAGTTTTCAAATTATATTTTATACAAGCTTATGCAGCTTTTTCATTGGTATTTCATAAAGGAGGAGAAAACTTCATGTTTTTAGTTTTCAATCGATTATATTTTCAATTGGTATCTTACTCCCACTTTTTATGATGAAAAATGATATTATTTGGAATATTATTTTTCAATTGGTTTCCTATGCTCTTAATGAAAAATATTTTAATTTGGAATATGCTAACATTTTCAATATTGGTATCAAAAATCTTAAATTGGCTTTATTCTAAAATTTGGTATCTTTATTGCAAAATGAATTGTTTAACCAAATAGTTGGTTTGTTTTTTAATTTGTATAATATTTTATTTTATATTGGTATCTATATTGAAATGAGTTATGTTACATAAAAATATTTGGCTTTCACTTTCAATTTATATTAAAATTATAAAATATTCTCATTTGGTATCAAAATTACAAGATGTTTACAATTGGTATCATGATTCTAAATACATATATATTTCTATTGGTATCAAAAACATATAATGTTTCATTTTCTATTGGTATCAAAAGTTTACAAGATATTTTCAATTGGTATCTTTTGATATCTTAAAATTTTTATTTATTTTCAATTGGTATCATAATTTGGTATCAAAAGTTTTGATATGCTTATAGGCAAGGGGAGCTTAACATCTTCTCTATATATAGATTCATGTTGAGTGTATCTCATATTGAGGAGCTTGACCGCTCTTCTTTATGTCTTACACGTGTGTAGGAGGAGCTTCACATCTTCTTTTATACATTGTATATTATGCGTTATGTGATTAGGGCTAGTCATCTCTTTTTCATGTAATGAATGTATGCAGGGGGAGTTAACTTCACATCTTTCCTCTTCATGAATGTATATCGCATATATATATCTTTATTATTTATTTTTACCCCTTTGTTGATGAATTGACAAAAAGGGGGAGAAGTATTTAAGCTTATATATGCATGCTTATTTCATTTCCTTATTGTTTAAATGCATATATGTTTTCTTTATGCAAAAAGGGGAAGTAGTATTTGGATTTGCTTATGATTATTTCCTCAATTATGCATCTTTATGTTGAGCATTCATTTCATATCTATTTGTTTATTGTTATGTATGAGTTAAGGGGGAGCTTCTATGAAGCTTAAATTTAAATCATGCATATATAACTCCATGAGCTTTGTCATCATCAAAAAGGGGGAGATTGTTGGCCCAGAGGCCCTTCACTCTAGTTTTGAGATGATTAACTCATGTAGTTATTGTTTACTAATATCTTGTGATATTTAGTTTCAGATATTTGATCAAGATATTAGTAGGTGATTAGCTTCAATAAAGAAGTTTTGGAGCTAACACATGGTGATTCAAGAGCTAGCGCGTCAAGATCGTATCTAGCACTCGGTTGGAGTCAAGCTCGTTGGATCGCATTTGAATCGAGTCGACTTGGAGAAGGAGTTCTACATGAAGACATCAGTTTGTTTAGTCTAAGATTGTGTTTAGATCATTGTAAAGATTAGATAGTGTTGATATGCTCAAGTTCACATACACACTCTTATTTTAAAGTATCATGTTTTGTTTTCGGTTTAACCGGTTTTGGATTCCTAGTTCTAATATATGGTTTTCATGAATATATAGAATCAAAACAAGTTTACTAGTTTTAATGTATATTAGATTTGATCTATATACATCTATGCTTCTTATACTTTGAAAAACTTATTTTGAAAAGCCTATTCATGTATTTGGAGTTTTGTATTTAAACAAAACTTATTTTTGTATTTAATGTCAAAAACATAGATATAATATATTTCATGTATATTGGATTCTATTCATATACAATATGCTTCAAAATTGTTTCAATATCATATTTTTATATTTACATGAGTTTTGGAGAAAACAATTTTCCATTTCAAAAATCTAAGTTTTAGAAAATACGGATTTTGGTTTAAAGTAAAATTTCAATATCACAAAAATGGTTCAAATTGTTTGAAATATGTGTTGAATTTTTGTCACACATATTTGTATTTCAAAAATCTTATAAGAACGCATTTTTGTAGAATTTATGTGATTTTATGCGATTTATTTGAAGGTAAAATAACTAAATTTCCCAAAATTTTGCCCTGACTGCACTGGCGGTCGACCGTCACGGTCGACCGATGTGCACGGGACGTGCACAAAGGCCAAGTGGTTTGCCGGTCGACCGCACGGTCGACCGACTGAGATCACCCCACTCTCGGGTGGGGGCCGGTCGACCGGGTGGTCAACCGTACGCTTTGGCCCGGTCAACCGGGCAGTCGACCGGAGGCACAACGGTCAGAAAAATAACCGTTGACCAGTTGACAGGCCGGTCGACCGGAAGGGCAATCTGGGCTTTTCTAGATTACAACGGGCAGAATTTTGTGGGGTTATAAATACCCACTTCTTTGGGCTGTTTTAGCTAACAATTTCAAGAGCAAAAATCTTCATCTCCTTAAGTGTTTTAGCTACAAGTTTTAAAAGAATTTTGGGCTTAAAAATTTTTTCTTTATTTGTTTTAAAGCGTTGGAAAATCAAGAAAAGAAAAGTCTTTGGGAAATGGTTTGATCTTCATTTTCATTTCTATCTAGAGTTTTTCCCTAGAGTTTTTCTTTGTGATTTTAATTTTCAAACTCTTTATTTTCTCACACTTGATCTATCTATCTTTCCTATCTATTAGGATCATTATTTTGTGAGAAAGAATTGGTTTGTGGTCTTTAAGATTACCAGGTATTGTAAACCCTTTCCTTTGCTTTGGCTTTGTGCCTTTCCCTCTAAGTGTAGAGGAGGTTGTGCAATTGGGTTGCTAGTATCCCTCTAAGTGTAAAGGTGATTGAGTTTGCTGGTATCCCTCTAGTGAGAGGTTAATATTGTGTTGGCTTTGTGCCTTGCCTCTAGTAAGAGGTTGTATTTGGTGAGAGAGGAGTTGTGTACTCCCAAGTTGTATTTGCCCAAATCTTCAGTGGAGGTTCCCTGTGTGGAAAGTCCTGTGTGGACGATATAGTAGAAATCCTTCTGTGTGAAGGCGGAGACGTAGAGTTGGGTGCTCGAACCTCGAAACATATCTTGGTGTTTGCGATTGATCCACTATCTCCAAGCTCTCTCTTATATTGTGCATTGCATCATATTGTTCATATCATATATATTCTTGGGTTTGATTGTGTGCCTCACTTGTATTCAACCAAGAGAGCTTTACATAGCACCTCAACTCTTCTTTAGAGGAATTTAAAGGAGATAGTCCAGAGCCCTTCACCGAGAATTCGGCTACACTATTTGGTTACACTAAGTGTGTTGCAATTAGTTTTTAATTCTGCATTATTTGTCATTAGATTAGCCTTACACCTATTCACCCCCCTCTAGGTGTACTTTCAGATGTGTGTGCGTGTGTGTGTGTGTGTTATGCTTGATATGTGTTTGTCTGTTATGCTTGATGTGTGAGTGCGTTGGTTGGTACGGGTGTGTGTGTGTGCCATGCTTGACATGACAAGCACCAAATATGCACCAAATATTCATGTGTGTTTGTGTGTGTGTGTGCGCGCGCGCGTGCGTGTATGTGTGATGGTGGTGGTGGTGGTGGGTTGTGTGTGTTGGTGGTGTTGTTGGTGGTGTGTGCACCATGCTTGATTTGTGTGTGTGTATGCGCGCGCGCCCCATTCTTGATATGTGTTTGTGTATATGTCATGCTTGATGTGTGAGTGTGTGTGTGTGTGTGTGTGGGGTGTGTATGCTATACTTGATGTGTGTGTGCCATGTTTGATATGTGTGTATGTATGTGGTGGTGGTGGTCGGAAGTTAGACAATTATTCAAGTCATAATGTATACTTATAAGTTGACTATAAGAATTTATAAGTCGACTAGGAAAGTTGGATTTGAAAAAGATAGTTTCTATAAAATAACTATAAGTTGACTGGATTATTTATAAGTCGACTAGACTAATAAAAATTTGGAAGTGTTGTTTTCATATAACATTGTATAAGTCACGAACTTGTTTGCATGTTAAATAAGATAAGATCTTTAGTTTGGATGGGGAGCATAATTTCAACTTTTAACATCCACATTAGGCTTTGATATTAATTAGATTTCCTACATTTCAATGGGTATGTTATAAAGTTAATATTTAACATGAGTTGCAGATATTTATTTGAATATATATTTATTGCATTATATATCAATTTTGTTAACCCTAGACAGAAAACATGTAGTAGTATATAGTATTGCATTTGAAATACTATGGTTGTCAAAACATACCAGTTGTATTGGAAACAAGTGCATATAAATATAAATTTTTTTTTTTAATTTTTGTGTTGAATAGATATTTGACTAGAGTATGTGTGCTATTTTGGATTAACACTCAAAAGTGTTGTAGAATATTTTAAGATTTTCCAAAACTTAACCCACCCTAAAATAACAAGATGGCTCCCACATTCAGTATTAAACAGATCTTAGAAGCACCATTTTTTCTACAATTTTTACTCAATAACTTTTAAAAAGATGAGATTTTTCTTACCTTTCGGATTTTTAGACTTTCTTCCATGAGAGATCAAAGCATCCGATAGCAAAATTTCGCTCTTAACCACCAATTTTTCTCAAGAACTCAACAGATCTACTCGTTGCTAAGGTTTTCCTTTCTCATGCGTGGTGAGAGAGAGAGAGAGAGAGGGTGGGTTGTTGCTCGTTGGAGAATAACCAGAGAGGGGATAGAGAATGAGAGAGAGAGATGATAGCAGCGAGAGAGGGGCTTGAGGTGAGAGACGAGAATTGCGAGAGAGTTAATTAGGGTTAGGTTATGGGGCATTTTTTTAAAATAACATATAACATCGATTCAAAATAGAACCGACATTATATGTTATTCCACGTCTGTTCTTTACATAACCAATGTGAAATCGTATTGGAATAATTTATAAGTTTACGTCGGTTCTAAAAAGAACCAACGTGAAAATATACCACACCGGCTCTGTAAAGAATAGATGTTAAATCATGGAGATTTTACGTTGCTTCTTTATAAAACTGACGTGGAAAATCGTCTATTTTTTCAAAAAAATCTGACTAAATAATATGCTTATTTTATTTTCAAAATTGACACCGCCTTTGATTCACGTCAGTTCTGAAGTCAATCGACGTGAAAAGGGCAATGTGAAATCCCTTTTCTATACTAGTGACAGCTGCGAGTGGTGATTGGAGTGGGTGGCAAGCACGATGATGGGATGATAGCAGTGGCAATATGAGTGCTAGGATCATGGCAGTGATAACGACATAGGTTGTGGTGGCAATTACAGTTGTGGTAGTAACAACAACAATTGTAAGATAGCGAGATGACATGGAAGTCTTTGTGGTGGTAGGAAAGGTTGTGCAAGTAATGGTTGTTATAAGGGCAGGGTCAATAGTGGTGGTAGTAGCGGCAACAACATGGGCGATGGAAGTGCTAGCACTGAGAATGGGTGGCAACAATATCGGAGGCTACGGCTGTGGGCTAACTGTGGTAGGGTGACAAATAGTGATGGTAATAATAGTTATGAGGAAAAAGGTAATAGGAAAAGGAGCATAGATACTTTTGAAAATAACATATTCTATTGCATTCTTATTAGGTGGGAATGAAGCATAACTACATCTCACAAAAAGAAAATTCATATCATGTGTTGAGATATGTTCTTGTGTAAGTATGTCTTACATTAGAGAAAAAAGTAAGAGGTATCTGAATCCTCTCCATTGTACTTACTTAAATAGTTGATAGTCCACTTAATAAATTATGATGGTTTATCATTTTATAGATGATGTGCAGATTCGAATGGCAAATGTACCAATCGTTTTCAAGTAATACAGTAGTGAGTACAGTATCGTTCCCTCGAGGATTGTTGTTTCAAGTATCAACTTAATCTTTCTTAGTTCTATTTGAATAATTAATTTAATTGGAAGATGTTGTAATTAAAGTACTACTAAATAAGTTTGATGTAATTATGAAAAGAATTAGGGTAATGATTTCGGTAATTGTAATTAGAAAAAATATTATGCTTGTGCTAATTCATCCTATTTATGCTAACAATCGGAATGTCCCTATCCTTATTAGTACTTTTTCTCGAATAATACCAATTCTATCTTCTAAATCTAGAATTTACAATCTCTCGATCTAGTGGATTGCTAGTCAGAGGATGCATTAAGTATGATGGTTATTATTATTTGACTGTACAACTCTTACGTCTCAACGTTTCGAGTTATGGTTGTTAATCTTAGAAGCTTTTATAAAATTATCTCACCTCGGACTAACCTAACATTTTGGTCAATAGTGCTCACCAATTGTAATAATAAAGAAAAAGATTTAACAACTTAGCATATAAAAGATTTAAATTTTATAAAGTACATAGAAAAATTTGCACAAAACATAATCTATTATCCTCAATACAATCCTTACATCGTGCCCCTAGCTAAGGAAATTAGTTCATAACTATGAAAATAAAACACATTATAAAATTGAAAGAGATTATGTAATAAAATCAATTAAAAGCAAAGGAAAAGAAAGGTAAGAGAGCACCAATAAAGATGAAGCCTTGACAAAATTCCTGCTGAAAGTACTCTGAGAATTAATGGCTAATAGCAGAATTTTATTGATTTTCGCTCCAATAAAAGAGAGAATAAAAATTGTATATTTTATAAGAGCCTTGGCAGCATTTATATAGAACAAAGAGCAGCAGAACCTTAGTCGAATACGAAAACCTAGGTTTCTTAATTTACACAAATTACTGAAAAAAATTTATCCACAAGCACTGCCATAGTTGGCCAGCTGGCCGAAAATTTGACTGGATGGCTGAACTTCTTGTTGTATTGGCACTCTGTTTTTTAACTTGTGTTAACCTCTGAGTTGGCATTCCCATTGACTGATCAATGGCCGCTTGATTGGTAGTGAAAAGTGCATTTTTATCATGACATTTACCATCACATTTTCATATTTATTCATATAATTCTGCACATTTACTAATATTTTATGATTTATTGTGTGCAGGCCTTGAGTTCTTATTTTAATAATAAATAAAGCCTAAAAGAAGCCCAAAAGCCCAAATCCAAGCCCAAGTGTAAAAGTGCAAATATCAATTGTCAAAAGTGCAAATACACAAGGGTTAAAGTTGCAAATATTAAAGAAGAGGAAAGGATAGACTTCTATTCAACCCTAAACACTTACAGGATGAGGATAAAAGCCAAAGAAGGAGAATTTAAGATCATAAATTCGTGGATAAAAGATTTAGGATCTAGGTAACTTGATTCCCAAGTTATATCCAAATCCAAAGATTAAGAGCCAGGATCAAGCTTCCAGAAAGAAACGACCAGATGGACGGATCAGGAGAAGCCACGCGCCAAAACGCGTGGCCATCTGCCACTACCAGGCCGCGAAAACGCGGCCCAAGCCGCATTTCCGCGGCAATTTTTCTGGAATTTTTCTGGATTATTTTGGAATATCTCCGTAGTCGGTGTCGACCGATACCGATAATCGGCTCTGCGATTTTTATTTCATAAATGGAGCTGTATTTTGAGGTTCCGCTTTCACCATGTGCCTTAGAATCGTATTCTCTACGTTAGGGTATTTTTGAGGATTTTTCTGAATTTATCGAAAATCTGGCTAAACCGACGTCGCCCGTATCGGCGATACCTTCTGGGATTTTTAATTGGTAAACCGGATTGAATTTATGAAAACCGTCTTCATCTTACATCTCCGGATAATATTCTCTATTTTCTGTAATTTTTGGGCACCGTTCGGAGCTGGTCAAATATTAGGCCAATATTATAATATTAAAATATTATTTTAAATCTTTTTCTTTTTCTTTTCTTTTCCCTTCCCTTCTCCCTTTCTCTGGACAATTCCACCACCGACATAACCCACCGCCATAACCCCCCATTAAATTCTCTCTCTCTAATTATCAAACACTCTCTCTCTCCCAAACTCTTTCTCTCTCTAAACCTTTTCTCTTTCTCCCTCTAGCTCTCTCTCTCTAACTCTCTCTCACTATCTCTCTCCCCCCATGGCTGTGCAGTCCCATCGGAGGCTGCTGCCACGCCAGGCCGCCGGTCGCCGCCGGCGATCGCGACCCCAGGCTGCACCCCCGCGCGGCCGGCGCCACCGCGCCCCGGCCGGCGCCACCACCACCACCGTCGCCTATCCTCCTTCTTCTCTTTTCTGTGTTGTTCACTCCCTCTCTCTTTTCCCTCTCTCTCTCTCCCTCCTCTCACCCTCTCTGTGGTCTGCTGGACTGATCCGCCGCCGGCGGCCGGGACCGCCGCCGGCGGGCCTCCTCCGCCGCCGGCCAGCGGGTGCTGGCCGGCCTGGGCGCGGACAAGCAGCAGCAGCCAAGGGCTGCTGCTGTGCTTAGTTTCCCTTAATTGGGTTTGGGTATTGGGTAAATCCCAAACCCAATAAACCCCTTATTGGGTAGGGTATGTCACCCATAAACCCATTTACCCCTTTACCCACTACTTTAAATTATGGGTTTGGGTTATCAGATTCAAACCCAACCCGTTATAAGCCCGAATCCGCTTTCCAAACCCATTACAGGTAAATTTGCAGAAAAACCCTTTCTCACTTTTATTAATTACATTTCAAATATTGTTATTTACATATTTAACCCATTTCCGTTACTTTTAGCGTTCGGGCGATATCGGGAGCATCCGGACTCCGATTTGGACGATTCTGGATCCGTTGCGATCGTGGGAAAGAGAGCTACCTCCCCATGATTAGTTTGTGAGTGTTTTTATTTTAAATTTATATATATTTTTTTTCATGTTTAATGAAAGTGATGGATTACTTAAAGAATAAAACATGATTATCAGTAAATCATGATACTTATTGTAGTCTATGTAATTAAGGCATAATAAAATATGATTTAGTATATGGAATGATTGGTTGGTTCATGAGAGGAGGAACACTAGTGTTAACTAGATCATTATGTTTTATACTTTGGTGAGACCTATATGTCACACTCGAGTAGATGATATAGTCATATTACATAGGACACAGTTGTGTGCATACAACGCATTGTATATTTCCGTCCATCTGTTGCACAGAGACTTGGTAGCCCGTCCATATGTCATATAGAGGCTTGGTAGACTAAACAGTAGTATGCATACACTCAGAACACCATGACGTACATATCCTGTCACGCGGGACACTGTTGTCGCATGTACATGTTGCACCGATACTATGACACGTCACTTCATTATTTCGTATTAATATTCCACCGACATATAGATGCACCCCTGCACAAAAGACCAATATTTCATATTATTATCATCATCATTACATGGATGTTCAGTACACAGTTATCTCATGGTCACACATCCCTGCTACATATGCTCACCACACGAGTGGACATGCATGTGTTATTTTATTATTCCTGTCATATAGATCACCGTTCATATTGCATGTATTATTGTTGCATGTATCTTCCTGTATTCCTGGTATATGACTATTGCCCGTTACTAATATTGATATTTCCGTTCCTGGATATATGATTTGTTGATATGCGATGTGTGGCTTCCCACATCTATTGTTTCCTGTTTCCTGTTATCATGCTACCATGCACTGTTCTAGTACTTGATATACTGTGTAGTTCATATTTGTCCTCTGGTACACCAGTTATTAGCACAGTCACGCCAGCATTCGGCGGAACATGTGTGGAACTAAGTGCCACACGGAACAAAGTGCCACATCACACCTATACGTGGTGGCGGCCACCTCTTGAATCCGTGGGGGCCACCTCTAGAATCCTAACCTCTGTCTGGTGTTGGGTGACGAGGATGTCTTTAGTGATCTTGTTATTGATATTGTTACTGACCAGACTCAGTGTTCTTGTTATACATGGTATTCTCGTTATATGCACGGTCATGCTGGCGTCCGGCACATGGTGTGTGGAACTAAGTGCCACACGGAACAAAGTGCCACACCACAGACATGGTGGGGGCCACCTCTTGAATCCGTGGGGGCCACCTCTAGAATCCCACATCGCAGGGTGTTGGCATGATGGAGGCATCCTCAGTGCACTGACTATTCAGACCTAGTACATGATACATTTAATAACCCAACAATAGAGACATCAGGAACACTTGTTATTTGGTCACTCTCTGGTTTGGATTATGGTACCCGTAGGCCATGTCCGGATAGGGTTCGACTGGAGTACGGGCTCCAGTATGAACTGCCAGTGGTATGGGACACTGGAAGAGATTGATTAAAATATCAGGTGGTACTGATGGCTACTATTGTTTAAATAACATGACTCTGACATGACTTGCCTGCTACATGTTTAGTTGTACTTGTTACTGTTCCTGATCATTTATCTGTTATCATGTTACAGTTTCTGATATTCGTTATATTCCATGTGGTAGCATGCGATTCATACTATGCATTGCATATGGTCTGTTTCTTGTATTACTTGCAGACATCATAACTATATATGCATGACACCATAGGATGGTTATATTGCATATGCTCACCTGCATGTTCATATTGCATATGTCCACCTGCATATTCATTTCTATCACGTCACTACTAGAAAACATTGGTGATGATATGACCTGGCTACGACCATAGACATGACCCGATGAGAACCGGCTTAGGGATGGTATTAAAAGATGACATGCTTATATATTTCTACTGCTTATTATATGGTATACACCATCATGTATCTATATTAGTATCATGCTTGTAGTACTATAGTATGTATTACTCCCTCCTTCATTTTACCACTCACTAGGTCGCTTTCTGACGACCCTGGGTTTGCGTGCCCAGATTGGAGATCCGCGTACCGAGAGTGCCTTGGAGTCACATAGGAGATTCCTCATCTGGCCTATTCATAGGTATTTTAGTAATTTATTTTTGTTATCTTATTTGTCCCAATTTTTCATATCTGTTATGATCACTGACCTCTTTCTGCAGGTATTCTTGTACTTATTTCATGCTGGAACTCATGACTATATGGAGGTAATGTACTGTACTGAGGCTTAACGTACGCGTGAGCGTGTTTTCACCTCGCGTATGTACGTCGCCATAACGTCTCCGTATCCTTGGGATCGGGGCGTTACATAGTGGTATCAGAGCTTAGGTTCGCACCTGGTGTGGGTAACCACCTGGGTCGATGCTCTGGCTCTTACCAACAGTACAGTCAGGTTCAGATTAACTGATCTACATCTGAACTTGGGGTTCCAGCCACGAGTACAAGAATACCATCACTTTAATAATTCATTCCTTAACTTGTTTGTATTCCGTCCTTCCTTCCCGTTGTCAACCAGAACATCCGATTTCCTTCTCATTTTCTTTGCATCGTCTTGCTTCCCGTCCGTTAGGATTCGTTCACTACTCTACTTCTCCATCCCGGTTCTTTCTAGATATCTGACTGCGCAGCGGAAGTGTCGTGGACCCGTCACCTTTAGGCTTTGGGGTTGGAAATCTTGTTTTCACACCTGAATAGAAATTGCGAGGACGCAATTTTTGTAAGGTGGGGGAGAAATGTAACCCCTTGATCCCCGGTGTACGTATTACCGTATCGGTACGCGATACGACGTACAAAATTGATTCGACCTCTGTGGTAGTCTGATTGAGCCGATTTCAGTTTCAAAAATCATTTTCTAATATTTGAGATTTTTCAGAATTTTTCTGGAATTTTCCTGGATTATTTTGAAATATCTCCGTAGTCGGTGTCGACCGATACCGATAATCGGCTCTGCGATTTTTATTTCACAAATGGAGCCGTATTTTGAGGTTCCACTTTCACCATGTGCCTTAGAATCATATTCTCTACATTAGGATATTTTTGGGATTTTTCTGAATTTATCGAAAATCCGGCTAAACCGGTGTCGCCCGTATCGGCGATACCTTCCGGGATTTTTAATTGGCAAACCAGATTGAATTTCTGGAAACCGTCTTCATCTTACATCTCCGAATAATATTCTCTATTTTCTATAATTTTTGGGCGCCGTTCGGAGCTGGTCAAATATTAGGCCAATATTATAATATTAAAATATTATTTTAAGTCTTTTTCTTTTTCTTTTCTTTTCCCTTCCCTTCTCCCTTTCTCTGGACAATTCCACCACCGACATAACCCACCGCCATAACCCCCCATTAAATTCTCTCTCTCTCTAATTATCAAACACTCTCTCTCTCTCCCAAACTCTTTCTCTCTCTAAACCTTTTCTTTCTCCCTCTAGCTCTCTCTCTAACTCTCTCTCACTATCTCTCTCTCCCCCCATGGCTGTGCAGTCCCATCGGAGGCCGCTGCCGTGCCAGGCCGCCGGTCGCCGCCGGCGACCGCGACCCCAGGCTGCACCCCCGCGCGGCCGGCGCCATCGCGCCCCGGCCGGCGCCACCACCACCACCGTCGCCTATTCTCCTTCTTCTCTTTTCTGTGCTGTTCACTCCCTCTCTCTCTTTTCCCTCTCTCTCTCCCTCCTCTCACCCTCTCTGTGGTCTGCTGGACTAAGCCGCCGCCGGCGGCCGGGACCGCCGCCGCGGCGGGCCTCCTCCGCCGCCGGCCAGCGGGTGCTGGCCGGCCTGGGCGCGGACAAGCAGCAGCAGCCAAGGGCTGCTGCTGTGCTTAGTTTCCCTTAATTGGGTTTGGGTATTGGGTAAATCCCAAACCCAATAAACCCCTTATTGGGTAGGGTATGTCACCCATTTACCCTTTATCCACTGCTTTAAATTATGGGTTTGGGTTATCAGATTCAAACCCAACCCGTTATAAGCCCGAATCCTCTTTCCAAACCCATTACAGGTAAATTTGCAGAAAAACCCTTGCTCACTTTTATTAATTACATTTCAAATATTTTTATTTACATATTTAACCCATTTCCGTTACTTTTAGCGTTCGGGCGATATCGGGAGCATCCGGACTCCGATTTGGACGATTCTGGATCCGTTGCGATCGTGGGAAAAAGAGCTACCTCCCCATGATTAGTTTGTGAGTGTTTTTATTTTATAATTTATATATATATATTTTCATGTTTGATGAAAGTGATGGATTACTTAAAGAATAAAACATGATTATCAGTAAATCATGATACTTATTGTAGTCTATGTAATTAAGGCATAATAAAATATGATTTAGTATATGGAATTATTAGTTGGTTCATGAGAGGAGGAACACTAGTGTTAACTAGATCATTATGTTTTATACTTTGGTGAGACCTAATGTCACACTCGAGTAGATGATATAGTCATATTACACAGGACACGGTTGTGTGCATACAGCGCATTATATATTTCCGTCCATCTTTTGCACAGAGACTTGGTAGCCCGTCCAAATGTCACATAGAGGCTTGGTAGACTAAACAGTAGTATGCATACACTCAGAACACCATGACGTACATATCCTGTCACGCGGGACACTGTTGTCGCATGTACATGTTGCACCGATACTATGACACGTCACTTCATTATTTCGTATTCATATTCCACCGACATATAGATGCACCCCTGCACAAAAGACCAATATTTCATATTATTATCATCATCATTACATTGATGTTCAGTACACAGTTATCTCATGGTCACACATCCCTGCTACATATGCTCACCACACGAGTGGACATGCATGTGTTATTTTATTATTCCTGTCATATAGATCACCGTTCATATTGCATGTTGATCGGGGTGGAAACTAGCACTCAAAATGTGTTTTATGTGAAATCAATATGAAAGCTCGAATGTGCTAATGTACCCTCGACACTTCCGTTATAGCATTGGCTCAACGGGTCATATCCACAGGGAAGGGAGGCGATAGAAGCATTAACAATTTCGTCAGGGACTCCGTCTGGCATCGCGGAATGTCAGGGTATATTCTGTTTCTGGAATTTGCGTCCGAAAATTCGTCTGACAAGCGCAGGAGTCTAGGTTCAATGCACCTTCTAGAGAATCCTTTGCTTGGCCTCCAAGTAATTCGGGATTAATTACCATTAATTGAGATGAATTAGCCTCTTATTCCATCTTTGCCCTTGGACTTTGGATCTACCTGCAATTAAGACCAAAACACGATTTAGACGATTATTTATTCATTAAAACTGTGAGAGAATGCGACATAAACATGCATAATCGTAGACTAATCACACCCCCCATACTTATTCTTTTGCTCGTCCCGAGCAAAACAAGAAAAGAAAAACTACACTATAAATGTTATTACACCACTTTCGCAGGTGACGCGATTGCACTGAGCGTGTGCAACAAGCCGTTAAACCTCTAGGTTACCCTAGAGGAGGAGTGTTGTCTCCTGAGGGTTTTCAGCGGATTGCACCCACAAAATCCATAAAGAAAGAAGACAAATGTTAGTATTTTGAAAATGCATTTTGAAAGAGAGACAAGTTTTCAAAATATTTTTGCAAAAATATAAGTGATCTAAGGTCATAAGTCCACCACAAATCATTCTTCCTTAAACTTAGTCTCTATGCAAGATCTTGTATTTAATTAAGGTAAGAATTCAAAATTGGATTGAATACTTTATCTTTCATAAAACCTAGATAATATACACTTTGTGATAGTGAAGATTTCTGGGATTTCAACTCCAACCATAAAGCCATTTATTTATATATATATATATTCTTTTTTTTCTTTTTCTTCCCTTAGTTTTCTTAGGCTTTCTAGTTCACCCATGTAGCGAGCCTATAACCGATGACTCCCAAACCAGACGGTCCTAGGGCACCAGATGAGAAAACATCCCTCGGGTTTAAGGACTCAAGTAAACAAGGCCACAAAACTAAAGGGGATTATATATCTATTTCAACCACCGTTAGGCGTGAATAATCATGCTTCTTGAGGCATAATTACCCAGCTTAATAAGTGATGATTTATTTATATACATTTTTTTTTCTCTTTTTTTTTTACTTTATGGCATTTTAGGTCTTTGTTTCCATCCCAAAAATTGTGTAAGTGTGAAATGCATACTATCTAAGGCAAAAAATTCAAGATAAGAATATCTCCCCAATTTTTCTTACTTAGCCTATTATTTTAAACAAGATCCATTATTTCAACTAGGTTTAAGATGTCATAATTAAGGCTTTCTTAATTTCTAAGATCATCTTAATTTTCTTAAAAATAGATCAAAACTTTGTCTCTTATTTCAAAAAGTTTTTAAAGAAAGAGAAAAATTTCTATACAAAAAGGGAAAATTTCTAAAAAGAAGTGTAAAAGAAAGAAAATCTAAAAACTCTAAGTTAGTAAACCCTCCCCCACACTTATTTCATGCATTGTCCTCAATGCATCGTGATATATGTATGCATTAAACAAATAGAGAGGGAAGGAAAAAATTACCTCAAGGTGGTGATTCCGGTGGCGGCCTGATTGGTCCACGAAAGGCGACCCAATCGTTATTGCGTGGAGTCCGGAGGAACCCACCAGATATCTCAAGAATACAACCCACTAGAAAGATGAATGCATTTATGATTTTTATTAAAAAATTTACCCCATCTAATTTCCAAATTTTCAAAATAATTTCAGAATCAAATTTATCAAAATCCTTGTCCCAAAATGGAGTATGAAAAGATGGAATGATTGATTTGGACTCAGGAAGCACTGGAACTAATACCGACTCAGGAAAAATACTTAAGTCAAGTAAAGGTTCAGGAGTCGAGATCGGTTCAACAAGTGGGTCCAAATCAAGAAAATGAAGCTCAGGTCCACAATCATTTCCCCATGATGGAATGTGACTTTCTATGAGTGGTGATTCAAGTTCAGGAATGATGGGAATCAAAACTGACTCTAAAATGTTACTCAAATTGGGTAACAAAACAGGAGTCAATAATGATTCAGGTATTTGAACTAAATCACAAACTTGAGGATCAAAGTCACATTCCTCATTGAGTTCAATTCCACAAAAATGAGAACTTGCCAATTTATCAATGGGACTTTCAAAAGTATGAAATTGGTCAAGTTCAATATGATCATCATGAATAATTGGTGATTCAATTTCACAATGGACTGGCACTGGATCCAATACTGACTCGGGAAATGGAGTGAAATCAGGTGAAGACACCGGAGTCATAATTGAATCAGGAAGTAGAATTGAATCATCAAGTGGAAGTTCAGGATCATATTCATGTTCAAGTTCAATTTCAGTAAAAGGAAAACTTGCCAAAATGTCAATGGAATTTGAAGTTTGGACAAGTTCAGATGAGTGTGCTGAAATTGAATCTTGATTTCCAAAATGACAAGAGTCTTGGGTCATATCAATAGAGTGTGGCATAGTTAAATTGGGCAAAGGCTGATAAGATAGAGTTTCCTCATTCCTAAGAACGTTAGCCAATTGACTCAATTGTTCTTCCACCTTTTTGAAAGACTCAGTCTGTAATTTTTGAATTTGTAATATAGACTCCTTTAAGATATCTAGACTTGATGTATCTCCAAGTGGTTGCTCTAGAATGGGAGTATAAGAATCTTGGTTTTGAAAATTTTGTGAATAATGTGAGTCAAAAATGTGTTGAGATTGAAACTCGGACTCACACAAGAGTTCTTTACTCGTTTCCAAGGCAAATGGTTGTTCAATATGAGGAGGTGGAACTGAGTAAGACTCTTGAAAATACTGTGGAATTGGAGAGGCCAATGTTTCTTGAAGTTCTTGCTCGGCCCTTTGTAGATTGGCTTTGATTGCTAAAACAAATGAAACAACCAATGAAGTTAAGAATGTACCGTGTAGCTTGTGGCTAACGGGTCGAGTCCACGAGGAGGGATGCGATAGAAGCGTTTCGGTGAAGTAAATAGAAACAAAGAAGTGTGTTAGTTTTTTAAGAAAAAGAGAATGGAAGGAAAAGAGATGAAAAAGAGAAATTTCAACTTTCAGAAAAGGATTTGGAGAAAGTGATTTGTAAAAAGCTTTAAGAGTTGTGATGTTGGTTTATAATATGGAATCAAATCTGGGCTTACTATCTTCCTACTCAATTGTCATTCTTCTCTTAAAATATTAAGTCCCTCGTGTTCATTTGTAAAACTTAAAGTTGATTCTTTTTAGAGAGCTTTGAGTAAAGCACATAAGATGTAGAGAGGTTGAGTTCTTTATCTTCAAGAAAGAGTTGGAATCAGATATTAAAACATAAAGCGCGAAGAAGCAAGAATGAATTAAAAATGATTCACAAGAAGATCAAGAGAGAATAGTGAATTCAACTATCTATGCCCATCCTCATGTGCCTTCAAGAACACTTTCAAAAAGAAAGGCTTGTAAGGGAGGCATGCATATGAGTCATCGGGACTTTTCCTTTTAAAAATAGAGGAGAAGAAAACAAGAGAGATTCCGATAGCAAGCCCAGAAAAAGCGTTTAGTTACTCATGGAAAACAAAGAACACAACGACATAATAACAAGCATACTGTACTGCAAGTGAAAGAGAAATCGGCTCGACCTTTGTATTGCTGTCACTTCAATCCTTCAAGTACAAGCTCTCTGTCCTCTCTCTCACAAGTTTTTGAAACTGGATTACAACTTAAAAAAACAAAATTACAACTTGAGTTCTAGCTAACAAATAACCTAGATCCTAAGAAAATAAAAACAAAGTTTAATCCTAGTCTTCGCTGCTTTTTGCCTTGCTGAAAGAGGTATTTATAGCCAAAAACCCAACAACCATGATCCCGGGGAGGTCGGGGGAGCAAACGCTCCCCCTAACTCCCCAAGATTGCCGCAAAAACGCGGCTTTTGCCGCGTTTTTGCGGCATAGTTGTGGCCAGGTGGCCACAACAAGGGGGGGCAGCTCCCTGGTTTCCTGTTTAGCTCGTATCTCCTGCTGGTTTTCTTGTTGCATCTACAACCACTGACTGAATCCACATTTGATTTTCAAGCTTTGATTCCTCGATTCAAGGAGGGATTTTCTCAACTCCTTGATAGCCCAGATTTCTTCACTTCGAGTTTATTCTGAATTAATTCAGAATAAAATGGGCTTTTGGGCTTGTTCCTCATTTATTTCTTTGAGCATTTGGGCCTACATTTAGCAAAGAAAAAGACAATTATTAATATCATTTATTAGCAAACAAGTATGGTAAAGTGACAACATAAATGCAATGTATGTGACAAATCACACCCCCACACTTATCTTTTGCTCGCCCTTGAGCAAAACATTAGACTAACTTGAATCAATTATTAGACCACTTTCGCAGGTCACTCGATTGCACTGAGCATGTGCAACAAGCCGTTAAACCTCTAGGTCACCCCTAGAGGACGAGTTTTGTCTCGTGAGGGTTTTCAGCGGATTACACCCACAAAATCCAAAAAGGAAGAGAAAAGGTTAGTATTTTCGAAAAGCATTTTTTTTATTTTTTATTTTTTATTTATTTATTTTTTTTATGGAAGGCGAAAATATTTGAAGTATATTTGTGAGAGTTTAAGTAATCTATAAGTTATAGGAATATCAAAATTTTCATTCCTAAACTTAGTCTCCATTCAAAAACATGTTGTCAATTAAAGTAAGGAGTCAAACTGTACTTCTCATCTAGTCTATTAATTTACCCTGAGTCGTATGCACCATCGTGACTGTGAAGTTTACTAAGGGTTCTTCAACATTAACTCCTATGCCTCATATTTATTTATTTTATTGTGAACTTTTATTCCTCCATTTCATTAGGCTTTCTAATCTGCCTATGTAACGAGCTTTCAGTCGGTGACACCCAAACCAGACGGTTTTAGGGCACCAGGTGAGAAAACACCCCTAAGGACCTAAACACCCGAGCAGATAAGGTCACGAAACCAAGGTTTTTATTTATACTATGTAACCCTTTTAGGCATGAATACTTATGCTTCCTGAGGCATAAATACCCAGCTTAATCAGAGGATACACATTATTTATACGAGGTACCCCTTTTAGGCGTGAATACTTATGCTTCCTGAGGCATAAGTACCCAGCTTAATCAGAGAATACTTTTTTTTTTTTTTCAAACTTGTCTAATTATCTTTTGCATAAATACTAAGGCTTGCTTAGGCCAAAGCACCTAGCTACTCAATAATTAGACTCTCTTTTTTTTTTTATAAGGCATAAGAGTCTCTGTTTTCAAACCCTAAGTGTGTAAGTGTATTTTGTGTGCATATGTCATCAAGGTAAATATCAAGACTAAATTACTTTCCCAGATTTTCTTCCTAACCCTAAAAATCAAACAAGTTATCTTATTTTGACCAAGTGAAAGAAATCCTAATTATGATTCTCCTATTCCTTAAAATTGACTTAAATACTTACAAAAAATATATCAAAATATTGTCTACCCTTTTTCAAAAATTTTTTTTTTTTAATATATCCATTTTTTTCTCTTTTTTTTTCTTTTTTTCTTTTTTTTCTTTTTTTTTTTTTTCAGCTATGTTAGAACCCTCCCCCACACTTATCTCATGCATTGTCCCCAATGTATGAAAGAAATGTATAATTGCATGAAATAAAATGAAAAGGAGGAAAGTTACTGATACACTGGGTCAAAAAGACCCATTACCGTTACCGTTTCATCTACCGGCACCGATTCCAAGAAAGGTTTAAGGCGTTGACCATTTACCTTAAAGTCATTTCCATTCTTGGGGTCACTGATCTCAACTGCGCCGTGTGGAAACACGGTCTTTACAACGAATGGCCCAGTCCATCGTGATTTCAATTTTCCTGGGAAAAGATGAAGCCTAGAATTGTAGAGTAAGACTTTTTGACCAGGGACAAAGGTTTTTCTTATGATGTGCTTGTCATGGAAAATCTTCACTCTATCTTTAGTGATCCTAGCATTTTCATAGGCCTCATTTCTCAATTCCTCCAATTCGGAAATTTGTAATTTCCGAAGGTCACCGGCCTTAGTCAAATCGAAATTCAACTGCTTAATTGCCCAAAAGGCTCGGTGCTCTAACTCAACGGGCAAGTGACAAGGTTTGCCATAGACTAACCTATAGGGAGACATTCCTAAAATCGTCTTGAAAGCGGTCCTGTAGGCCCATAGAGCATCTACAAGTTTTAAGGACCAATCTTTCCGGTTTTGGTTCACAGTTTTCTCCAATATAAGTTTGACTTGTCTATTTGAAACCTCAACTTGCCCACTGGTTTGAGGATGATATGGTGTGGACAACTTGTGAGTTATGACATACTTTCGCATAAGGGCTTCAAAAGATCTATTGCAAAAGTGGGTGCCATTATCACTGATGATAGCACGAGGGGTTCCAAAAGCCGCGTTTTTGCGGCAATCTTGGGGAGTTAGGGGGAGCGTTTGCTCCCCCGACCTCCCCGGGATCATGGTTGTTGGGTTTTTGGCTATAAATACCTCTTTCAGCAAGGCAAAAAGCAGCGAAGACTAGGATTAAACTTTGTTTTTATTTTCTTAGGATCTAGGTTATTTGTTAGCTAGAACTCAAGTTGTAATTTTGTTTTTTTAAGTTGTAATCCAGTTTCAAAAACTTGTGAGAGAGAGGACAGAGAGCTTGTACTTGAAGGATTGAAGTGACAGCAATACAAAGGTCGAGCCGATTTCTCTTTCACTTGCAGTACGGTATGCTTGTTATTATGTCGTTGTGTTCTTTGTTTTCCATGAGTAACTAAACGCTTTTTCTGGGCTTGCTATCGGAATCTCTCTTGTTTTCTTCTCCTCTATTTTTAAAAGGAAAAGTCCCGATGACTCATATGCATGCCTCCCTTACAAGCCTTTTGTTGACTGATTTTTCCTGCACACAAAATATATTATGTTAGTTTAAGAATAGATGTGCAAGTCTCAGTTCTAATCCGCGGTAGCAGGGCTATGCGGGTCGTGATCCTCAGGGAGGGACTGCGATGGAAGCGTTAAGCAAGTTTCTCTAAAAATTTATCTTTTTTAGTTATTTTGTTAGTCACGATGGTATTTACAATGGGTCGAAAGAAAAGAAGTGTGGAAGATGTGGATTTAATCTACAAAAAGGAAAATAAAAGAAAAGAAAATAAAATAAAAGAAATACTAACCTTGGTTGAAGAAATTATGAAATCTTAACACTTTCTACCTTGCTTTGGAGGCATGAACGCATAAGGCATAGGATCGATCTCAGTCCCCTGTTCGCATTTAGATCATCAAGACTTGCAAGCATGAATCGATACGCACCTTGAGGAGGAGAACATCTCCATGAAATATCGTTGGCTCTCGCTAAGACTCGTTATACTCGTGCTTCAGAAATCACTTGCATGCTCATACAAACCAACATAGATCACAGAGAAAAAGAAAAGAAAAACAAAATAAAAGTACACATAAGAATAAAGAACAAAATAAAAATTATACCTTTATTGATCAGCAGAGAAGAAGGAGGTACATCGGTGTCACGCTCAATATAATCCTCTCTCTCTCTTTAAAATAAAAAGAAACCCTAACTACAAAACTAAAAGAGAGAAAAACCCTAAAAAACCTAACTTTGGCCCTTGGCTCTTCGCTGGACGCTCTGTACGTTGCACTTTTCAGGGATATTTATAGTGCAGGAGTAAGTAGAGTCCCATCACGACACTTCCACAAAAGTTGTTGCCCGGAGTCATCCAAAATGCCGCGCCTTGCCGAGCGTCCGCGGCACTTTTGTGGCTTCTGGCCGCGCGCTTTGGCGCGTGGCCTCTCCTGGTCCGTCCCTGTGGGCTTCTGCTTCTGGAAGTTTGATCCTGGCCTTTTAATCTGGATTTTCGAGATAACTTGGTAATCAAGTTACTCTTAATCCAGATTTCTTCAAATCTTCTTCCCACGAATTTTCTTCTTATCTTGGCCTTTTATCCTCATCCTGCAT
Organism: Agave tequilana; assembly: GCA_038442645.1. Lineage (NCBI taxonomy): Eukaryota > Viridiplantae > Streptophyta > Magnoliopsida > Asparagales > Asparagaceae > Agave > Agave tequilana. The sequence continues at coordinate 32,359 of JAVJIF010000113.1, forward strand.
GTGTTTAGGGTTGGATAGAAGTCTATCCTTCCCTAATCTCTGATATTTGCAACTTTTAGCCCTTGTATTTGCATTTTGACTCTTTGTATTTGCGCTTTTTCACCTGGGCTTCAAACATGGGCTTGGATCTGGGCTTTTGGGCTCTTTAGGCTTTATTTATTGCTAAAATAACAATTCGAGGCCTGCACACAATAAATTACTAATTATTAATAAATGTGCAGAATTAAATGAATAAATATGAAAATGTGATGGTAAATATGATGATAAAAATGCACTTTTGACTACCAATCACACCCCCACACTTATCTTTTTGCTCGTCCTCGAGTAAAAACAAAGAAAAAGAAAAAGAAAAGAAAAGTTAATCTAACCTAACTCACTTTCGTAGGAATCACGATTGCACTTAGCACGTGCAACAAGCCGTTAAACCTCTAGGTTACCCTAGAGGACGAGTGTTGTCTCGTGAGGGTTTTCAGCGGATTGCACCCACAAAATCCATAAAAAGGAAAATATTTGAATTATATTTGAAGAGACTAAGTAGTCTATAAGTTTTAGGATCCTCATTTTTATTCATTCTTTAAACCTAGTCTTTAATAAAGTCAATTGTTTTTATTTTAGGTAAGGATTAAAATTGAATTTCTAATATAGTCTTTTTCGTTACCAAAAATCGTATGCATCCTTATGTTTTTACTAGGAATTCCTTAACTTGGACTCTCATGCCTCTTTATTATTTATTAATATATATATATTTTTTTGATATATATAACTCATCTAATATTCTTTCGTGTAAGTATCAAGGCTTCTTGAGGCCCTAATACCTAACTAATTGATTATTAGATGTGTTAGTACTTATATAAGTAATTTTTCCTTAATTTCCTTAGGCTTTCTAATCACCCATGTAACGAACTTAAAGTCGGTGACTCCCAAACCAGTCGGCTTTAGGGCACCAGGTGAGAAAACACCCCGCGGACTCAAATTCGAGTGAACTAGGCCACGAAACTAAGGTTTTATTATTTTATATTTTTTTTTACACTCACCTTTAGGCGTGAATACTTATGCTTCTTGAGGCACATGTATCCAGCTTAATTAGTGAAAATTTTTTTCTTCTCTTTTTTTTTTATATATATGAGGCACAAGGGTTTTTGTCTTAGAATCCTAGATATGCATTAGGTATGCAAATTTCATTAAGGTAAAAATCAAGACTAATTATTTATTCAATTTCTCTCCTATACCTAAAATTTAAACAATTATTTATTTTGACCAAGTTTTTAGAAATCCTAATCATGATTCTCCTAATCCTTAAAACTAACTTAGATTTCTTTCAAAAAATAAGTCAAAATACTTCCTTTTTATAAAAAAAAATTTTTTTTTAAAATTTTTTTTTTATTATTAGCAAATTTTGTTAGTGTCTACCTATGTTAGTATGTTAGTAAAGCCCACCCCCACACTTATCTCATGCATTGTCCTCAATGTATGAATGTATGCATATATGCATGAAACAGAACAAGGGAAGGCGGAAGTTACCTTAAGGTGGTGGTTCCGGAGGTGGTCTAATTGGGCCAAGCGTTGCTACCCAATCAAGATAACAGATAATTTGGTGGAACCCACCAGAAACTTTTCTTACATAACCCACTAAAATATATGTATAATTATTTTTTAGTATTTCCACCCCATCAAATTTCCAAATTTCATAATAAATTTCAGAGTTAATTGTCTCAACCTCCTTGTCCCAAAATGGAATATGAAAAGATGGAATTATTGACTTGGACATTATAGGTGCGGGAACGAATACCGACTCAGGTAAGATGCTCAAATCAAGTAAGGGCTCACGAGTCGGGCTAGGTTCATGAAGTGGGTCCAAATCAATAAATTGAAGATCAAGTCCACAATCTTCTTCCCACAATGGAATGTGACCTAATATGGGTGATATCTCTTTACTTCCAATATTAAGGAATTCTAGCTCATCGCCATACAATTCTTCAAAACTAAGGTCAACTTCTTCCGTCAGAATTGTACAATCAGTTTCAGAAGTAAAGAGATTGTGAGAATCTAGGTCATGTTCAAGTTCTAATTCGGGAAAGGAAAAACTTGCCAAATTATCAGAATTTGAAGTTTTGGCAAGTTCACAAGATGGTACTGAATTAGAATCTTGTTGTCCAAAGCAACTTGGTTCGTCGGCTCTAATCGAGTGGTCAATGAAAGCAGAAATGGCCGAACGGTGAGAATGTAAAGATTCAACCATCAAATCTATGTCACGATCACGGGCTAATCTAGCCTCAGTCATGGCAGCTAGCATCCCTTCATAGTCGATAGGTGCATCTTGCTGTGATTGGACTTGAAATGATGAAGTGTCATCGTGATGAAGTTGTGAGTCGGTGGACTCACGCATCATCCTATCTAAGATTGATGGTGATTGTTGCTTGGACTTATGCATACTTATCATTTCCCCTATGGATAGTGATCTATTCTAAATGGGAGGATCAGAGTATGAATCATTGAAGGAATGTGGACTAGATGGATATGAAGGACAATTTGGTTGAGAATTAAACTCGGGGGACTCGAAACCCCATGAACTCTGTGAAGAGTTGAAATTATTATGTAAATTATAGTTGTAAGATGGGGGGTGTGGGTTATAGTCATTCGGATAAGACCATTCCGGCACACTAGATTGGTCAAAATTAGGGTATGCCGGGTTGGTAATATCCGAATAATAGTTAGGGGTGTAATATGGATTAAAATTGGAATTATTATTATATGCCATATCACACCAACACAAACAAGACAAACAAATAAACAAACAAAAAAAAGAAAAAAATTCTAACCTAAGTTAGGGTAGACCTAGACCTAGACGACTCCTAACTGGTTAGACTGTCCACGGGAGGTAGGGTGTAGACTTTGACCACAAGTTAATCAGCCAGGTCGGGGCAAGATTGGTGGGAGGTTTTCCGTCAAAGACGTTCCTTAATTAAATAACCACCAATCTTCGGGCTTTCGGCCCTCAATCCCCTTCCTAGACACTGATTTGGCAAGAGTCAACTTCCAACACTGTTCCCCCTTAGGATAATCTCCTATTGAGTCCGAGATATCCCTAGGGCCAACGTCTACTAATTTTTAAGTTAGGCTTTGGTTAGTGAGTGCTCGGGATATGATTTTTGGGCTAAGGAAGGGTGATGAAATCCCCACCTTATCTTATTTATAGGTTATGCCCTTAAGATGAATTAGTGCAAGTGTACAAGATAAATAGATAAGAATCACTCAAAGCAGAAAATCAACCAAGAGATGAATCCTATTCTACATGCAATGCGTACGTACCTTGCGTCTCCAGCACTCTTCAACAGTAAATAAAAATAATTGAAAAGACACGTGCCTAATATGCAAACGTCTAATCAAATTTTATTTTTAACAACCAATAATTTACTGTTGAATTATTAGCAATTTACAGGTATATCACAGAACAAATCAGAACAGAGCAGAAAGCAGAATTTTTAACTTGAAGCACCCTGCAAAAAATTGGATCAGTAATTCACCACTGTTGCCGCGTTTCCGCGGCTCTGGCCGCGGATCCGCGGCACAACAGTGGGTTCTGGTGCTCTGCCTTCGAGGGCAGAGGCACAGAATAGCAATATGTCCACTGCTGCTGCTATGTTTCTGTTTCCTGTTCTCCAAACCTGCAAACAGAAAAGAATAAAGAATTAGTTAAAAATTAATTTTTTTGTTAGAGAATAACTTACCGTCCCTCCCCGGCAACGGCGCCAATTTGTTGACTGAGATTTACCTGTGCAACAAAATAAAGAAGTTTAGATTTAGAAAATAATAGTGTGAGGTTCTCAGTTCTAATCCGCGGTAGCAGGGCTATGCGGGTCGTGATCCTCAGGGAGGGACTGCGATGGAAGCGTTAAGCAAGTTTCTCTAAAAATTATCTTTTTTAGTTATTTTGTTAGTCACGATGGTATTTACAATGGGTCGAAAGAAAAGAAGTGTGGAAGATGTGGATTTAATCTACAAAAAGGAAAATAAAAGAAAATAAAATAAAATAAAAGAAATACTAACCTTGATTGAAGAAATTATGAAATCTTAACACTTTCTACCTTGCTTTGGAGGCATGAACGCATAAGGCATAGGATCGATCTCAGTCCCCTGTTCGCATTTAGATCATCAAGACTTGCAAGCATGAATCGATACGCACCTTGAGGAGGAGAACATCTCCATGAAATATCGTTGGCTCTCGCTAAGACTTGTTATACTCGTGCTTCAGAAATCACTTGCATGCTCATACAAACCAACATAGATCACAGAGAAAAAGAAAAGAAAAACAAAATAAAAGTACACATAAGAATAAAGAACAAAATAAAAATTATACCTTTATTGATCAGCAGAGAAGAAGGAGGTACATCGGTGTCACGCTCAATATAATCCTCTCTCTCTCTTTAAAATAAAAAGAAACCCTAACTACAAAACTAAAAGAGAGAAAAACCCTAAAAAACCTAACTTTGGCCCTTGGCTCTTCGCTGGACGCTCTGTACGTTGCACTTTTCAGGGATATTTATAGTGCAGGAGTAAGTAGAGTCCCATCACGACACTTCCACAAAAGTTGTTGCCCGGAGTCATCCAAAATGCCGCGCCTTGCCGAGCGTCCGCGGCACTTTTGTGGCTTCTGGCCGCGTGCTTTGGCGCGTGGCCTCTCCTGGTCCGTTCCTGTGGGCTTCTGCTTCTGGAAGTTTGATCCTGGCCTTTTAATCTGGATTTTCGAGATAACTTGGTAATCAAGTTACTCTTAATCCAGATTTCTTCAAATCTTCTTCCCACGAATTTTCTTCTTATCTTGGCCTTTTATCCTCATCCTGCATGTGTTTAGGGTTGGATAGAAGTCTATCCTTCCCTAATCTCTGATATTTGCAACTTTTAGCCCTTGTATTTGCATTTTGACTCTTTGTATTTGCGCTTTTTCACCTGGGCTTCAAACATGGGCTTGGATCTGGGCTTTTGGGCTCTTTAGGCTTTATTTATTGCTAAAATAACAATTCGAGGCCTGCACACAATAAATTACTAATTATTAATAAATGTGCAGAATTAAATGAATAAATATGAAAATGTGATGGTAAATATGATGATAAAAATGCACTTTTGACTACCAATCACCTTTCTTTTTGAAAGTGTTCTTGAAGGCACATGAGGATGGGCATAGATAGTTGAATTCACTATTCTCTCTTGATCTTCTTGTGAATCATTTTTAATTCATTCTTGCTTCTTCGCGCTTTATGTTTTAATATCTGATTCCAACTCTTTCTTGAAGATAAAGAACTCAACCTCTCTACATCTTATGTGCTTTACTCAAAGCTCTCTAAAAAGAATCAACTTTAAGTTTTGCAAATGAACTCGAGGGACTTAATATTTTAAGAGAAGAATGACAATTGAGTAGGAAGATAGTAAGCCCAGATTTGATTCCATATTATAAACCAACATCACAACTCTTAAAGCTTTTTACAAATCACTTTCTCCAAATCCTTTTCTGAAAGTTGAAATTTCTCTTTTTCATCTCTTTTCCTTCCTCTTTCTCTTAAAAAACTAACACACTTCTTTGTTTCTATTTACTTCACCGAAACGCTTCTATCGCATCCCTCCTCGTGGACTCGACCCGTTAGCCACAAGCTACACGGTACATTCTTAACTTCATTGGTTGTTTCATTTGTTTTAGCAATCAAATTTTGGCTTCTAAACTCTTTAGTAACTCAGATTTTTCTTCAATTGTTGGTTCAGAAAAAGGAGTATAAGAAGCGAAATCGGGGAATGAATATTGTGGACAAGGTGGATATGGTGGACAAGGAGGTTGAAAATTTGACTCGGGGTACGTGAATCCCCAATGACTCTGTGACGAGTTGAAATTATTTTGGAAATTATAGTCATAAGAATGTGGGTATTGGTTGTATTGATTCGGATAAGGCCAACCCGGTGTATTTGGTTGGTGCATATTGTAAAACGCCGGGTTGGAATTATCCGAACCAAATGGAGTCGGTGTGAAATATGGATTCATGTTCGGATTGAAAGAATTGTTATTGTTGAATGCCATTTCACACAAAAAAGATCACAAACAAAAAGGAAAATCAAACAACAAACAAAAAGAAAAGAAAAATCAAAACCAAGCCAAGAGGAGGGTTGACCTAGACCTAGATGAAATGTCCCTAGGGGCCAACGTCTATTCAAATTTTATTAGGGCTTGGGTTGTGTGAGTGGGGAGATGATTTTTGGGCTAAGGACGGGTAATGAAATCCCCACCTTATCTTGTTTGGGTTTTGTCCTTAAATTCAATTCGTGTAAGTGTGCAATATAGACAAGAAGATAACACAAAGCGATAAATCACCCACGTGTTTGTCCTATGCTATATGCAATGCCATATGTACATCTCCAACCAAATCACAACAACAGAACAAAATACAGTATATTGGAATTGAATTGACACGTGCCTAAATGCAAATATCTAAACCGTTTTAAAGGCATCCAATTACCGTATTTTAGTTCTTTTATTTTTATGGTGTGTAGGCAATCAAAGTAAGAAAGATAGCAGCAGAATTCAACTAGCTATTACAATTCACACATCCCAGAACAAACAAGATTTACAATTTTCACAAGATTGTCGCGGTTTCGCGGCAAATGTCGCGGTTCCGTGGCTTTGTTTCAAAATCTGGGTCCCTGCTTTCTGAGCAAGGGGAGGCAAAGCTAGTTTATGTACTGCAATATTAAGCACCTGTAAAGCTTGTCCTGCACACCAAAACAGAGAAGACAAATGTTAACAAAAACGTGACATCAAAATCATTCTCTTCCCCGGCAACGGCGCCAAAATTTTGATCGGGGTGGAAACTAGCACTCAAAATGTGTTTATGTGAAATCAATATGAAAGCTCGAATGTGCTAATGTACCGTCGACACTTCCGTTATAGCATTGGCTCAACGGGTCGTATCCACAGGGAAGGGAGGCGATAGAAGCATTAACAATCTCTAGTCACGTCAGTTGTTAACAATTCTTCTATGTGAAAAGAATGAGAAAAAGAAAATGAAAAGAAAAGAAAAGGAAAACAAGCATATGGTAGATGAGGAGAGTGATGAAAACGGCGGAGAAAACAAAATAGAAAAGAGATTTGGAAAACAAAATAGAAAATAGAATGGAACAAGGATGAACTAAGAAGGATGGTAAAAACACCGATGGAAATGATCAAAAGAAACATGAAAATGATTTCTAAAACAAACTAAAAGAAAACTCATGGCTACTAACTACTAATTGCACCACTAACCATACTAACCTCTTCGAGATAGTTGCCTCACATTTTGATCCTCGGCCATCACAATCCTTGACTTCAAAGAGACGATACAAAGCATGGCTCATGGATGGTTCATAACAATCATAACATTGCATCAATAACAAGCCCATACAAGCATCACTCATTACACTACTAGCATGAAATAAAAGAGCATGAAATAAAAGAGAGTTAGCTTGGTTAGCAAGTTAGCAAGTTAGATGTTAGAATCCATCATCTTTGGCCATCAATGGCTCTTGCAAGAACAAGGCCTTGTAGAGGCAACCCGATTCATGTGGATTATCAAGTAAGTGGTTAGATGGTTAGTGGTTAATAGTTAGATTGCCATGAGAAGAAAAATTAGCTAGAAATCATGTAGAAGGTGAGGGAGATTACAATGGAAGAGAAAGGAGGCATCTTTACATAGAGTGTCACTCTCTATTACATCAATCCCTTACTTTCTCTCTTTCTATGTATCACTCAGCCCTACTACAATGATCTAAAAGAAAAGAAAATACAAGAATTGAAGAACTCTCACCTACACTACTCCTAAAATCTACACCTACTCCTAAAAACGAAATCTGCTCTCGCTCTTGGCCTCTGCAGGGCTATTTATAGGGCTCAGAAGAATCCAGAAGTAGAGACGGGGCCACGCGTCGAAAATCGACGCGTGGCTCCACAGGAATGCCGCGTTTTCTCAAAGTTTGCCGCGGATTCGTGGCAATTCCAGAGAATTAAATCTCTGGATTTCGTCAGGGGCTCCGTCTGGCATCGGGGAATGTCAGGGTATATTCTGTTTCTGGTATTTGCGCCCAAAAATTCGTCTGACAAGTGCAGGAGTCTAGGTTCAATGCACCTTCTAGAGAATCCTTTGCTTGGCCTCCAAGTAATTCGGGATTAATTACCATTAATTGAGATGAATTAGCCTCTTATTCCATCTTTGCCCTTGGACTTTGGATTTACCTGCAATTAAGACCAAAACACGATTTAGACGATTATTTATTCATTAAAACTGTGAGAGAATGCGACATAAACATGCATAATCGTAGACTAATCACATGTATTATTGTTGCATGTATCTTCCTGTATTCCTGGTATATGACTATTGCCCGTTACTAATATTGATATTTCCGTTCCTGGATATATGATTTGTTGATATACGATGTGTGGCTTCCCACATCTATTGTTTCCTGTTTCCTGTTATCATGCTACCATGCACTGTTCTAGTACTTGATATACTGTGTAGTTCATACTTGTCCTCTGGTACACCAGTTATTAGCACAGTCACGCCAGCGTCTGGCGGAACATGTGTGGAACTAAGTGCCACACGGAGCAAAGTGCCACATCACACCTATACGTGGTGGGGGCCACCTCTTGAATCCGTGGGGGCCACCTCTAGAATCCTCACCTCCGTCTGGTGTTGGGTGACGAGGATGTCTCCGGTGATCTTGTTATTGATATTTTTACTGACCAGACTCAGTGTTCTTGTTATACATGGTATTCCCGTTATATGCACGGTCATGCTGGCGTCTGGCACATGGTGTGTGGAACTAAGTGCCACACGGAACAAAGTGTCACACCACAGACATGGTGGGGGCCACCTCTTGAATCCGTGGGGGCCACCTCTAGAATCCCACATCGCGGGGTATTGGCATGATGGAGGTATCCTCAGTGCACTGACTATTCAGACCCAGGACATGATACATTTAATAACCCAACAATAGTGACATCAGGAACACTTGTTATTTGGTCACTCTCTCGTTTGGATTATGGTACCCGTAGGCCATGTCCGGATAGGGTTCGACTGGAGTGTGGGCTCTAGTATGAACTGCCAGTGGTATGGGACACTGGAAGAGATTGATTAAAATATCAGGTGGTACTGATGGCTACTATTGTTTAAATAACATGACTCTGACATGACTTGCCTGCTACATGTTTAGTTGTACTTGTTACTGTTCCTGATCATTTATCTGTTATCATGTTACAGTTTCTGATATTCGTTATATTCCATGTGGTAGCATGCGATTCATACTATGCATTGCATATGGTCTGTTTCTTGTATTACTTGCAGACATCATAACTATATATGCACGACACCATAGGATGGTTATATTGCATATGCTCACCTGCATGTTCATATTGCATATGTCCACCTGCATATTCATTTCTATCACGTCACTACTAGAAAACATTGGTGATGATACGACCTGGCTACGACCATAGACATGACCCGATGAGAACCGGCTTTGGGATGGTATTAAAAGATGACATGCTTATATATTTCTACTGCTTACATGTTTATATATTTCTACTGCTTATTATATGGTATACACCATCATGTATCTATATTAGTATCATGCTTGTAGTACTATGGTATGTATTACTACCTCCTTCATTTTACCACTCACTAGGTCGCTTTCTGACGACCCTGGGTTTGCGTGCCCAGATTGGAGATCCGCGTACCGAGAGTGCCTCGGAGTCACATAGGAGATTCCTCATCTGGCCTATTCATAGGTATTTTAGTAATTTATTTTTGTTATCTTATTTGTCCCTATTTTTCATATCTGTTATGATCGCTGACCTCTTTCTGCAGGTATTCTTGTACTTATTTCATGCTGGAACTCATGACTATATGGAGGTAATGTACTGTACTGAGGCTTAACGTACGCGTGAGCGTGTTTTCACCTCGCGTATGTACGTCGCCATAACGTCTCCGTATCCTTGGGATCGGGGCGTTACATTAATGATGACTAATTATGAAGTTATAGTACTAATGATCTTATGTTTATTAAGTTTCAGATATAGTTCAAAATCATTGTTGGTGTTTAGCTTCAACAAAGATGTGAAGTCAAGATTCGAAGCTAGCACGTGTTGATTCAAGAGCTCGCGCGTCAAGAGGGCATCAAGTACTCAAGAGGAGTCAAGCTCATTTGGGTTGTGTTTGGATCAAGTCATCTTGAAGAAGAAGATCTACAAGAATACTTGTATCTAGGTTTCTTTAGTTGTTTTGTTTAGATCTTATGTAAGAATAGTTTAGTTTTGAAGTTGCTCAAGTTCACACACACACAAGTTTATAGTTTTGATTTTCAGTTTAACCGTTTTAGTTTAAAAAGTTCAAGTTTACATGTTTTATATCTACATAGAATAAGTCTCATGATTTATATATGTGTTGAATTTTATCTACACATATTAGAACTTTATTGTTTAGAAAAACTTATTTCTATGTGTTGATTTATAATGATGTATATGGTTTTAAGGCTTTACTATATCAAGTATACATCTTTTAGTTTCATGAATAGATTTCATCAAAAGAAGTTTTACATGGTTTATATATATATTGGATTTCATCCGTATACATTGATGGTTCAAATATGTTTAGAAAAACTTACTTTGATGCATCTAGTCATATGTTTAAGTTTTTTTTATCAAAATTTATTTTTGTATTTATTGCCAAAAACAAAGATATAACATTTACTATGTGTATTGGATTCTATCCATGCACATCATGCTTCAAATATGTTTCGATATCTTATTTTTATATTTATACAAGTTTTAAGGAAAAATAGGATTTCTATCTCAAAGATTAAGTTTTGAAAAATACAGTTATTGTTTAAAGCCTAATTTTCTTTAGCTCAAAAATAGTTCAAATTGTTTGTAATATGTGTTGATTTTTTATCACACATATTTGTACTTCAAATAGTTACATGACGTTATTTTTGTGAAATTTATGGAGGCTTTTTTTTGAATTTATAGGTGTTTTTAAGTCAAGATTTTTAACCTTATAATTCCTAGTTTTGGGTTGTTGTCGGCTGACTGATCGGTTGACCAACATGGCTCAGTCGACCGACATACACAGAAGCGTGCACAAGCCTTTTGCCTTTGCTTGGTCAACTGACCGGTCGACCGTAGATAGGTGATCGGGGTAAAACCGCTACGAAAAGTATATGTTTTAAAATCAAGAGTTAAAGTGTGTGTGTTTGGCTTCCTCGATACTTTCGTTATAGTATGAGGCTAAAACGAGTCGAATCCACAAGAACGGGAGGCGATAGAAGCTTACACGGTTTGTTCACGTAGATGTTAAAAATTCTTCAATGTTTGAAAGAATAAAAAGAAAAAAAATAAAGAATGAAAAGAGAAGAATACGGTGAAATACGAAGAAGTGGGAAACATAGAAAAGAAGATATTTGTGATTTTTGATATTTCTAAAACAAAGTGAAAAAGAAAGAAAACCCCTGGCTACTAACTACTAATGGCTCCACTAACCATTGCTAACCTCTTAGTGATAGTTGTCTCACATGTATCATTGGCCATCGCTAGTCCTTAATTCAAGAGCATTTCAAAGCATGACCCAAACGATAACTTTCACATCCAAACTCAACAAAATAAGTGCAAGCTACACTTAAATCACCAAAACTAGATAAGAGTAAGCATGGAGTAAAGTAATGTTAGCTTGTTAGAGAGTTAGGATGTTAGAGTGTTAGATCCATCATCATGAGCCATCAATGGCTCTTGCAAGAGTAAGGCCAAGTAGAGGCTATTAGATTCATGTGGATTATTAAGTAAGAAGTTAGCAAGTTAGTGGTTAGTAGTTAGCTGTCATGAGAGAAAATTAGTTAAACATGTAAAAGGAGTTAGAGAGAAAATAAAGAGAGGTAAAGAGAGAACCTTTCATAGCTTATCACCTTCTATTACAAGCACTCTTACTTTCCAACCATGTATCACTCTCTCTCCTATTATAAGACCTAAAAGAAATGGAAAATTTAAAGAAGAAGAAGAAGAAGAACTAAACTAAACTAGCTTAAACTTCAACATGAAAAAAGCTACCCTACTTTCTGTATATGTCCCTGAAGAACCCCCAAGGGGGTATTTATAGGCACTAGGGGAAAGGGGGCTAGGGGGATGATTGAGGCAAAACCTGCACATAAAATACAAAATTTCAGATCTAATAATAAACTTGTGCAAGTGCTCAATTCTTCCGCTATAGCAAGTGGCTATGCGGGTCGTGATCCACAAGGAGGGTTTTGCGATAGAAGCGTTTACGTTCTTTATTGAAATCGTTATGAAAACAAAATGATGTTGGCCCAAGGTTACAATCACCCTTGTTTAAGTGTATTTTGATGATTACAAAACATATTAGTTATTTGTACTAATAACATTTGTTGTTTAAGTGTGTTTCAGGTTTATTATCATACTAGAAGTACTCTCACTCAAATACAAAGTTTTTGGACTCAAATACAAGCCTTTGGACTCAAGACATTTCAAATTGGGCTCAAGTTGCAATATTGAAGATCATATGAAGAAGCCAATTGAAGACCTTGAAGTCTTTTAGAGTTTGTATGTTTTTAGAATGTTAAAGTTTGAATGTAGGAAATTTGGCTCTAGGATTTGCACACACACTTGTTTCAAAATATTTCCTATGTTTTGAAAAAGATTATTTCTAAGTTTTATGCCTTAGTTTATATATACATGTACCAAAGCTTTATATCTTGAGAATCTTGTTTAAAACATGTGTATAAACTATTTTCCGCATAATACTTAGCTATATGTTATAAACCATTTTCTACAAAATTATTTCCCAAAATTTTCCAACTCAAAACAGCCCTATTTACTCAGTTTCAGGCAACATCGGTCGACCGGCCCGGTCGACCGGCGTTGTGCCTGGACATGCACTGTTTGTGCATGTCCGTCGGTCGACCGGACCAGTCGACCGACGGAGAGCATCTGCTCTCGGGAAATTTCGGTCGACCGAGCCGGTCGACCGGAAGAAGGAAACTGTGTTTCCTCCTTTTGGATCGGTCGACCGGACCGGTCGACCGGGAGCCAACGGCTAGTTCCAGCTAGGCCGGCGGTCGACCGGACCGGTCGACCGGCAAGCCTGCAACTCAGCAACGGCTCTTTCCTCTTTGGGATTTTCTGAAAAACTGTTTTCTTTTTCTGTTTTAGCAGATTTTTGGAGAGTTGTTGGGGAGCTTTTGCAGGTTGTATTAGGTGAAAAGAAAATGTTTTTAACTCATTTTCTACTCTATAAATAGAGGAGAAGTCTCTCCTTCATACTTACCTCAAGAACTAAGAAAATACCTCAAGTTTGTTGTTTTCAAAAGAGAAAAGAAAAATTGTTTAAGCTTTCAATTCCTACTCATTTCAAGCTTGTTTTTCAGTTGTGTTTGATTTTCTATATCACTCTACAACTGAAGTTTTCTCACCACACTTCATAGAGCCAAAAATTCTATATTCATTCTATAGTGAAGTTGTAAGTGAAGTAAGAGTGTTTGTAAAAGAGTTTGAGAAATAGTGTAGTGATCAAGTTGTGATCACTTGTTCTTGTAATTCCTTCTTGTTGGAGCAACCTCTTCGGTAGAGGTCCTTTGTACTCGGTGGAGCTCGGTGCTCGGTCTTCGGTAGACCCAATTGTAAAGGCATCCTCGGTGGATAGTGGAAACCCTTCACGGAGGTGAAGGCGGGGACTAGAGCAAGTGTGCTCGAACCTCGAAACAAATCATCTTGTTTGCGATTGCCTTTGCGTTATTCTTGCTTTCAATTTCTCTTGCTTTATATTGCCTTGAACTATTTGCTTGAGAACTAACCCTCTACTTGTGCTATCTTGCCTTGTTTACTTTACTTGCAATACTTGTTGTGATACATTGTGTGCATCTCATTTCTATTCATCATACTTGGCATTATTCGATCACACCTCAATACAACACGGTTGCATTGCGCACCTCTAACCCATTTTAAGGGGAATTGGGAGGACGGAGTTCAGAACCTCTAACGGGGTATTCGGCTCCTAGTCGTGTTTTGAGAGATCGTTGCATCACTCACTTAATTAAAATTTTAAAAGAGCATTAGATTAGCAATCACACCTATTCAACCCCCCTCTAGGTGTTTTTCAATTGGTATCAGAGCTTGGACTCTAGGATTTGGTTTAACAACCTTAGAGAAGATCCACATTTGCTAATCATTTCATACATATTCATATAGTAAAAATGGCCGATGGAATTAAAACCCCACCTAAGTTTGATGGACTTAACTTTCCCATATGAAAAGTTAAGATGACCGTGTTTTTGCAATCTCTAGGTAGCCGAGTTGCAAAAGCCGTGACTAAGTCCTTTAGTGTACCCCCCTGACGAATCCACTTGGTCCGAAATAGAGACTAAGGAATTCGATGCCAATGCCAAAGCTCACTATGCACTTCTACAAGCCCTAAATGATGATGATATTGCTAGGGTTATCCATTGCAAATCCGCATATGAGATTTGGTCACATTTGATAGTCACACACGAAGGGACATCACAAGTAAAGAAGGCTAAGATTGACCTTCTTCGGTCCCAATATGAAACGTTTAGCATGCAAGAAAATGAAACCATAGATGATATGGTTACAAGATTTACCAAGATTACTAATGGACTCTCTTCTTTAGGTGAAGATATCAACAATGATCAAAGAGTAAGGAAGATCATCCGGGCTCTTCCTACTTCATGGGAGGTTAAAGCTACAACCTTAAAAGAACTCAATGACAATGAAGAGATGGAGCTCATAGGTCTCATTGGGAACTCAAAACCCATGAGATGGAAAGGAAAGCAAGGGAGGACATGGCTCCTTCCAAAAAGAAGACCATCGCCTTCAAGAGTCATGACACACACTCCGATGAAGACGATGAGGAAGAAGATGATGAGGAGCTCTCACTCCTTGTAAAGAACGTCCGGAGAATGTACAACAAGGCGAAGTTCCAAGGTAGAAGAAGATGGCAAGGAGGCAAAGAAGAAAGGAAGATTGTGTGCTTCAATTGCCAAAGACCGGGACACATAGTTGCGGAGTGTCCGGACAAAGCAAAGCCCTCCACATCAAAGAAGCCATACAAGAAGAAGGCTATGAAGGCAACTTGGGATTCGGAGACCGAATCCGAGGAAGAAATAGACACCGCCAACATGTGCTTCATGGCTAATGAAGGCACAAGCAAGGTAACCTCTTCCCCTTCTCATAATGATGAACTTTCTATGGATGAGTTAGAAGAGGCTTTTGTTGAGTTGTCACAAAACTATGATTTCTTAAAGAAAAAATATTTAAAAATGAAAAAGGAAAATGAATCTTTAAGTCATCAAGTTTTTACTCTTGCAAAAGAAAAAGATGAGTTATTTTCCACCTTGACCACTACTAAAAATGACTTTGAAAAATACAAGACTTCTTGCAAAGGTAAGGCCCCACTAATTGATTCTAATGAAGTTTCCATGCTTAAGAAAAGATTAGACTCATTAAGTGTTGTTTTGAAAAATTGTGAGTTTGATAAGAAAAGGATTGAGGCTATGTTTCCTAAGAAACAAGCCCCTAAGAAAAATATTCATAATGCTCATGCTCATGTTCATGTTCATGCTACACAACCTAAACAACATGGCAAACCCCAAAAGCATGCTCACACTTCACACACACATCATGCATTCATGTATAGAAAAGTGTACTCATGCTCACATTGTGGGCGGAAAGGACACTTAGCTAATTTTTGTTATGATAGACTAAGTGCATCACATCATAATGTTTGGGTTCGTAACACTAACTTTCAAGGACCAAGAAAGTTTGGGTACCAAAGTCAACAATTGTTTTAAATGATGTAGGTACTTTCCAAAGCACAAAGACGTAGAGGATTGTGGTATCTTGATAGCGGTTGCTCAAGGCACATGACTTGGGACATCAACAACTTTGCAACCCTATCAAGATATCATGAAGGTGGCACCGTCACCTTCGGAGATGACGCCAAGGGTAAAATCATCGGTATTGGTAATGTAAAACTTGGCACCTCTCCTTTAATTGAAAATGTAGTTTTAGTTGATGGCCTCAAGCATAATCTCTTGAGTGTTAGTCAACTTTGTGATAAAGGCTTTGATGTTGTTTTTGACAATGTTGCTTGTAAAGTAATTGATAGAATTTCCAATGTTTGTGTATTTTCCGGTTTTCGTGAAAGCAATGTTTATATGATAGATATGTTGAATATGTCTTGTAATATCACTTGTTTGAAAGCCCTCGATGATGACTCTTGGTTGTGGCATAGGAGATTAGGCCATATTTCTTTTGACCACATATCTAGGCTTAACACAAAGGAAATGGTGAAGGGTATTCCGTCATTGAATTTTGAGAAGGACCGAGTTTGTGACTCATGTCAATTTGGGAAACAAACTAAGTCTTCTTTCAAGTCAATTAAGGATATCATGTCATCACGTCCTTTGGAGTTAATCCATATGGATCTTTTTGGCCCTACACAAACCAAAAGTCTAAGTGGAAATAGATTTGCTTATGTTTTGGTTGATGACTTTTCTAGGTTTACTTGGTTTTCTTTCTTGAACATAAAAACCAAGCATTTTCATATTTCCAAACTTTTAAGAAAAGAGTTGAAAAAGAAAAAGATGTTTCGATTTTGAGAATAAGAAGTGATAGAGGAGGTGAATTCATTAACCAACCCTTTACCACTTTTTGTGATGAACATGGAATAAAGCATGAACTTTCTTGTCCTAGAACTCCACAACAAAATGGAGTAGTTGAAAGGAAAAATAGAACATTACAAGAGATGGCTAGGACAATGCTAAGTGAATATGGTCTACCACATTATTTGTGGGCCGAGGCCGTTAATACATCATGCTATATATCAAATCGTGTTTTCTTGTGTAAAAATACTACTAGGACTTCTTTTGAAATGTATTTTTCTAGAAAACCAAATGTTTCTTATTTCAAAGTTTTTGGTTGCAAATGCTTTGTTTTGAACACAAAAGATAATTTAGGAAAGTTTGATGCTAGATCTTATGAGGCTATTTTTGTAGGTTACTCAAACACTAGTAAAGCTTATAGAGTTTTCATTAGATCATCATTGACTATTGAAGAATCTATTCATGTTAAGTTTGAGGAATCTAACAAGTTTGTTAAGAATGTTGTAGAAATAGATGCTTTGCATGAAGGCTTGGAGAAAGTCACCTTGGAGGATGCTTTTACCATGGGAGACAAGCCAAAGGATGATGATGGAAGTGAAGCCAAAGTGGAAGAGGCCCAAGGAAATGAACATCAAACAAATGAGGTGGAGCCTACTCAACCACTACCTAAGGATTGGAGATTCAATCCTCATCATCCCAAGGACCTCGTCATAGGTGAAGTATCAAAAGGGGTAACTACTCGTTCTAAAATTCAAGATTATTGTGGCCACTTTGCATTTATTTCACACATAGAACCTAAAAATGTCCTCGAGGCCGAGGCCGATTCATATTGGTTGCTAGCTATGCAAGAGGAGCTCAATCAATTTGAGCGCAACCAAGTATGGCACCTTGTTCCTAGGCCCACGATAGACCAACAATTGGTACTAAGTGGATCTTTAAGAACAAGTTGGATGAATCGGGTAATGTAGTTAGAAACAAGGCTAGGTTAGTTGCCCAAGGTTACACTCAAATCGAAGGAATCGATTTTGAAGAAACCTTTGCACCCGTAGCACGGCTTGAAGCCATACGGATGACCTTAGCTTTTGCCTCATTTAAAGATTTCAAATTATTTCAAATGGATGTAAAGAGTGCTTTTCTTAATGGTTATATTGATGAGGAGGTGTATGTTGAACAACCCCCCGGGTTTGTTGATCCTACACACCCTAATTTTGTTTACAAATTAGATAAGGCTCTTTATGGTTTAAAACAAGCCCCTAGGGCTTGGTATGAAAGATTGTCTTCATTTTTAATTTCAAATGATTTTAAGAAAGGTAAAATTGATAAAACCTTGTTTACCAAACATGTTGACAAAGATATACTCATAGTACAAATATATGTTGATGACATTATTTTGGATCTACTAATGAGTCTCTTTGCCAAGCTTTTGAGTCATGCATGAAGGACGAATTCGAGATGTCTATGATGGGGGAGCTCAACTACTTCCTTGGACTCCAAATCAAGCAACGAAGTGATGGGATATTCATTAATCAAGCCAAGTACACCAAAGAACTCATCAAGAGGTTTGGGCTTGAAGGATCCAAAGTAAGCAAAACTCCCATGGCAACCACTACGAAACTTGACAAGGATGAACAAGGTAAGGATGTAGACATCAAATTATTTCGTAGCATGATTGGTAGTTTGCTTTATTTGACGGCTAGTAGGCCGGATATCATGTTTTCCGTTTGTTTATGTGCACGTTTTCAATCATGTCCTAAGGAATCACACTTAATAGCGGTAAAACGCATAATTAGGTATCTTAAGGGCACAATTGAATTAGGTTTGTGGTATCCAAAAACCGGTCAATTTACCATGACTAGTTATTCGGATGCCGACTATGCGGGTTGTAGGGTAGATAGGAAGAGCACAAGTGGAACATGTCAATTCTTAGGTAATTGTCTTGTATCTTGGTCTTCCAAAAAGCAAAATTCGGTAGCCCTATCAACCGCCGAGGCGGAGTATGTTGCGGCCGGAGCTTGTTGTGCACAAGTACTTTGGATGAAACATACTCTACTCGACTTTGATTTGCGTTTTGATCATGTTAAGATTTTTGTGATAATACTAGTACCATTCACATGACCAAAAATGCTAATCAACATAGTAAAACCAAACACATTGATATTAGGTATCATTTTCTTAGAGATCACTTTGAAAAAGGTGACATTGATATTGACTATGTTTCTACCGATTTTCAACTTGCCGATATTTTCACTAAACCTTTAGATTATGCAAGATTTTCATTTATTTGTGGTGAGTTGAATGTATGTATGATTGATTCTTGAATATTTTTTCTTTGTTTTTATATGTTTGTATTTTGATTTGTTTTAACCCTTTTTGATGTATGACAAAAAGGGGGAGAAAAATATATGTATATGTTTTGGGAAAAATATATAAGTAAATATACAGTTTTGGAGAAAAATATACTAGTTTTGAATACAATAAATTTGTTCCTTATTTATTTTCCTTGACTAATTTATGGTGATGACTTTTTCAATGCTTCATGATTCTTACATAGCATTGTTTGAGGGGAGCTTTCCAAGCTTTTCCTCTTTTATTTGTTTCAATAACTTATATGTTTTGTCATCATCAAAAGGGGAGATTGTTGGCCCAAGGTTACAATCACCCTTGTTTAAGTGTATTTTGATGATTACAAAACATATTAGTTATTTGTACTAATAACATTTGTTGTTTAAGTGTGTTTCAGGTTTATTATCATACTAGAAGTACTCTCACTCAAATACAAAGTTTTTGGACTCAAATACAAGCCTTTGGACTCAAGACATTTCAAATTGGGCTCAAGTTGCAATATTGAAGATCATATGAAGAAGCCAATTGAAGACCTTGAAGTCTTTTAGAGTTTGTATGTTTTTAGAATGTTAAAGTTTGAATGTAGGAAATTTGGCTCTAGGATTTGCACACACACTTGTTTCAAAATATTTCCTATGTTTTGAAAAAGATTATTTCTAAGTTTTATGCCTTAGTTTATATATACATGTACCAAAGCTTTATATCTTGAGAATCTTGTTTAAAACATGTGTATAAACTATTTTTCGCATAATACTTAGCTATATGTTATAAACCATTTTCTACAAATTATTTCCCAAAATTTTCCAACTCAAAACAGCCCTATTTACTCAGTTTCAGGCAACATCGGTCGACCGGCCCGGTCGACCAGCGTTGTGCCTGGACATGCACTGTTTGTGCATGTCCGTCGGTCGACCGGACCAGTCGACCGACGGATAGCATCTGCTCTCGGGAAATTTCGGTCGACCGAGCTGGTCGACCGGAAGAAGGAAACTGTGTTTCCTCCTTTTGGATCGGTCGACCGGACCGGTCGACCGGGAGCCAACGGCTAGTTCCAGCTAGGCCGGCGGTCGACCGGACCGGTCGACCGGCAAGCCTGCAACTCAGCAACGGCTCTTTCCTCTTTGGGATTTTCTGAAAAACTGTTTTCTTTTTCTGTTTTAGCAGATTTTTGGAGAGTTGTTGGGGAGCTTTTGCAGGTTGTATTAGGTGAAAAGAAAATGTTTTTAACTCATTTTCTACTCTATAAATAGAGGAGAAGTCTCTCCTTCATACTTACCTCAAGAACTAAGAAAATACCTCAAGTTTTGTTGTTTTCAAAAGAGAAAAGAAAATTTGTTTAAGCTTTCAATTCCTACTCATTTCAAGCTTGTTTTTCAGTTGTGTTGATTTTCTATATCACTCTACAACTGAAGTTTTCTCACCACACTTCATAGAGCCAAAAATTCTATATTCATTCTATAGTGAAGTTGTAAGTGAAGTAAGAGTGTTTGTAAAAGAGTTTGAGAAATAGTGTAGTGATCAAGTTGTGATCACTTGTTCTTGTAATTCCTTCTTGTTGGAGCAACCTCTTCGGTAGAGGTCCTTGTACTCGGTGGAGCTCGGTGCTCGGTCTTCGGTAGACCCAATTGTAAAGGCATCCTCGGTGGATAGTGGAAACCCTTCACGGAGGTGAAGGCGGGGACTAGAGCAAGTGTGCTCGAACCTCGAAACAAATCATCTTGTTTGCGATTGCCTTTGCGTTATTCTTGCTTTCAATTTCTCTTGCTTATATTGCCTTGAACTATTTGCTTGAGAACTAACCCTCTACTTGTGCTATCTTGCCTTGTTTACTTTACTTGCAATACTTGTTGTGATACATTGTGTGCATCTCATTTCTATTCATCATACTTGGCATTGTTCGATCACACCTCAATACAACACGGTTGCATTGCGCACCTCTAACCCATTTTAAGGGGAATTGGGAGGACGGAGTTCAGAACCTCTAACGGGGTATTCGGCTCCTAGTCGTGTTTTGAGAGATCGTTGCATCACTCACTTAATTAAAATTTAAAAAGAGCATTAGATTAGCAATCACACCTATTCACCCCCCCTCTAGGTGTTTTTCAAATGAGAGTTCTTCTCTATTTTTAAGTTAAGAAAATATAAAAGAATTATGTTAAAGTTAGAAGAAAATGAGAGATGAAGAAGGTGGGAAAAATCAGAAAACGATAAAAGCGACTATGTACAAATGGAGTGAGTGGAGAAGAAAGAGTTGGAAGAGGTGGTGATTTAATTTACAGAAATGAAAGAAAGGAAAGAAGATGAAGAAATACTTACCTAGGTTGAGTGATGACATACCTGGAAATCTTTTGCAAGTTCTACCTTTTTACTTCGGAGGCGTTCAACGCATAGATCATAAGCTCGAGCTAAGTCCCCGTGCACATTATATCGTCAAGCCTAGCAAGAACGAAGTGATGCGGATCTTGGAAGAGGAGAACGTCTTCATGAACTATCGCTGGCTCTCACGTAGCTTAGTTATACTTGCTTTGGAATTCACTTGTAACTCAACAAATACAACCAAGGTAAAGTAGAAGAGGAAGAGGAAAGAAAAACAAAATACGAACATAAAAAGAAGCTTTTACCTTTATTAATTACAGAGACAATGGAAGAAAGGAGGAGGGTACATCGGTGTCACTCTCAACATCAGCCTCTCTCTCTTACTTACATGAATCTTCATCTAGCCTAAGCTTACATACAAATTACATAAAAAGAAAAGAAAAACCTAAACTACAAAGAATGAAAACTAGGCTAAATCCTAATCTGCATGGTCGTCCCTTTGCCTTTGAGTGCAGGTATTTATAGGAGAAATGGAGGGGGTAGAGGTGGATATTCAGTTCTGATCTGTAGTTTGTTGGCGTGTTGATTGCTGAATATCACTTATCAAATGACAGAATTAGAAATAATGATCAACATAAGATTTGTAGCTCTATCAGTCTGCTTTCTGGATCATCTTGAATCATCAGAATTGAGATTTCGTAGCAAAAGTTATGATTCGAATACTAAAATGTATCCAGTCAGAATCTGAATCAAACTTGCTTGATCTTTGCTTCAACCTATCGATTCTGAGAGGATTCTTCTCAACCAGTTTTCAACCTCTTGATTTTGCCCTGATTTACTGAGTGTGAATTAACTCTGATTTAATTCAGAATTTTGATGGCTTTGGCTCATTTCTCTTCATCTCCTTAAAGAATGGGCCTGCAAATAAATTAAGCAATTAATTAGGACAATACAGATTTTATTCTATAATAAGTATGGAAATATGACACTAAATATGCAACATTAGCGACCAATCACACCCCCATACCTATCTTTTGCTCGTCCTCGAGCAAAACAACTAAACTATACTACGGATTATTAGACCACTTTCGCAGGTCGCGCGATTGCACTGAGCATGTGCAACAAGCCGTTAAACCTCTAGGTTTCCCTAGAGGACGAGTTTTGTCTCGTGAGGGTTTTCAGCGGATTGCACCCACAAAATCCATAAAGAAAGGAAAATAAAGAGTTAGTATTTTCGAAAAGCATTTTGAAAGGGAAAAATATTTGAAATATAATTGTAAGATCTAAGCAATCTATAAGTTATAGGAAAACTGAATTTTTCATTCCTAAACTTAGTCTCTATTCAAAAATTTGTTATCAATCAAGGTAAGGAGTCAAATTGTACTTCTCATCTAGTCTATTACTTTACCCTAAGTCATATGCACTTGTGATTGTGAAAATTTTGACTAAGGGTTCATTAACTCTAACTCTTATGCCTTATTTATTTATATATATATATAGTTTTTTTGGTGGTATTATTCCTTAGTTTAGGCTTTCTAATCTGCCCATGTAACGAGCCTTTAATCGATGACTCCCAAACTAGACGGTCTTAGGGCACCGGGTGAGAAGACACCCCTAGGACTTAAGGACTCGAGCAAACAAGGCCACAAAACTAAGAATTTATTATATGAACCTATTTTAGGCGTGAATACTTATGCTTTATTAGGCACAAATACCCAGCTTAATCAGAGGATTTTATATATATATATATATATATTATATATATTATATATATATATATATATTTTTCTTTTCAAACTTATCTAATCATCTTTCGCATAAATACTAAGGCTTGCTTAGGCCAAAGCACCTAGCTAATAAATAATTAGATTTGTTTTTTTTTCTTTTTTTTCTTTTTTTTATAAGGCATAAGAATCTTTGTTTTGAACCCTAAGTGTGTAAGTGTATGAAGTGTGCATATTTCATCAAGGTAAAAATCAAGACTAAATTACTTTGACAAATTTTCTTCCTAACCCTAAAATCAAACAAATAATCTTATTTTGACCAAGTATGAGAAATCCTAATTTGGATTTTCCTATTCCTTAAAATTAACTTAATTTCTTACAAAAAATATGTCAAAGTATTATTTCCATTTTCAAAAAGTTTTTAAAGTAAAGAAAATGATAATAATTTTTTTTAAAAAAAGAAAAGTTATGTTAGATCCTCCCCCACACCTATCTCATGCATTGTCCTCAATATATGAATTAATGCATAGATGCATGAAAAAGAAGAAAGGGAAGGAAAATGTTACCTTAAGGTGGTGGTTCCGGTGGTGGTCTGATTGGTCCACGAAATACGGCCCAATCAACTTTTCTTTGGGTTCGAAGGAACCCACCAGCAGTTTCTCTAATATAACCCACTAAAAAGATAAATTCATGAAGGATTTTTATTAAGTATTTAACCCCATCTAATTTCCAAATTTCATAACTGATTTCGGAGTCAAATTTGTCAATCACCTCGTCCCAGAATGGAGTATGAAATGATAGAATGATTGACTTGGACTCAGGAAGGACAGGAACTAAAACCGACTCAGGAAGGTGACTTAAGTCAAGTAAAGGTTCAGGAGTCGAAATAGGTTCAGAAATTGGTTCCAAGTCAAGAAATTGAAACTCAAGTCCACATGTGTTTTCCAACAATAGAATGTGACCTAATATGGGTGATTCCAGTTCAGGGATGATAGGTGATGGAATAAAAACTGACTCTAGAATATTATTCAAGTTTGGTAATAAAACATGAGTCAATATTGATTCAGAAAGTTGAACTGGATCACAGATTTGAGAATCTAGGTCACATATCTCATTGAGTTCAATATAAAAATGAGAACTTGCCAATTGTCAATAGGACTTTCAAATTGTATAATTGGTCAAGTTCAATATGATCCTCAAAGATGGGTGATTCAATTTCATTATGAATTGGTACAGGATCTAATGTTGACTCCGGGAAAAGATTGAAATCAGGTGTAGATACCGGAGTCATTATTGAATCAGGAGAAGAATTGAATCACTAAGTTGGGTTCAAGATCATATTCATTCTCAAGTTCTATTTCAGGAAAGGGATAACTAGCCAAACTATCAATTTCATTTGGAGTTTGGGCAAGTTCAAATGGTTGTTCTGAAATAGAATCTTGATTTTCAAGACTACCTGACTCTTCAGCTCTAACAGAGTGGCTAGTGACATCAGAATTGGTCAAACGGTGAGAATGTAGAGATTTGACCATCATATCTATGTCACAATTTCTAGCATTTTGAGCATGAGTCATGGCTTCAAGTATCTTTTCATAATTGATGGATTCATTGTTTTGATGAAAAGATGAAGTGTTGTCTTGGAAGTGGTAGTGAAATTGTGAGTCCATCAGATTTGGGATTTGTGTTTGGACTCACGCATACTCATTTTCAAAATTGATAGTTTTCTATTTTGGACTGGTGGAACTGAGTATGAATCTTAAACATATTGTGGACTGGTGGAGAAGGAGGACAAGTTGGTTGAAAATTATGCTCGGGGTAGGTGAATCCCCACTGACTCTGTGAAGAGTTGAAATCATTCTGGAAATTGTAGTTAGATTGGGGTATAGGTTATATTGATTTGGATAAGACCAATCCGGCATACTAGGTTGGTTAAAGTTATGATATGTCGGGTTGGTAATATCCGAAAAAGAGTCTGATGTGTAATATGGATTATTATTGAAGTTGAAAAAATTGTTATTATAGTCCATATCACACAATAGAATACAAACAAAGAAAAACAACAAATAAGCAAACAAATAAAAGAAAAAAATTCTAACTAGGTTAGGGTAGACCTATGACCTAGACGACTCCTAACTGATTAGACTGTCCACGGGAGGTCTAATGTAGACTTTGACCACAAGCTAATCAGCCAGGTCAGGGCAAGGTTGGTGAGAGGTTTTCCGTCAAAGACGTTCCTTAATTAAATAACCACCAACCTTTGGGCTTTCGACCTTAATCCCTTTCCTAGACACTGATTTGGCAGGAGTCAAGTTCCAACACTTTTTCCCTTAGGATAATCTTCCTAATTGAGTCCGAGATGTCCCTAGGGCTAACGTCTACTCAATTTTAGTTAGGCTTGGGTTAGTGAGTGCTTGGAATCTGATTTTTGGGCTAAGGAAGGGTGATTAAATCCCCACCTTATCTTATTATGGGTTAGTGCCCTTAAAATAATTTTGTGCAAGTGTACAAGATATGTAAGATTCACTCAAAGCGATATAAACAACCAAGAAGTGAGTCCTATGCTAAATGCAATGCACACGTACCTTGCTCCAGCACTCTTCAACAGTAAAAATAAATGATTGAAAAGACACGTGCCTAAAATGCAAACGT
The DNA here is from genome assembly GCA_038442645.1 of Agave tequilana. Classification (NCBI taxonomy): domain Eukaryota; kingdom Viridiplantae; phylum Streptophyta; class Magnoliopsida; order Asparagales; family Asparagaceae; genus Agave; species Agave tequilana. The sequence goes on from JAVJIF010000113.1 coordinate 58,086, forward strand.
CTAATCAATTTTTAATTTTTTTGCAACAAACATTTTACTGTTGATTATTAGCAGGCTTTTAGCATATGAGAAATAAAGTTGCAGCAAACTTGAATTTTTGTAAACTAAGCAGCCCTGCAAAAAGCTGTTAGTAGTCAACTCTTCATTGCCGCGGATCCGCGGCTTTTGCCGTGGAAACGCGGCAATTCAGAGGGCCCTTGGTCTCTACTTTCTAGAGCAGAGGCCCAAGGCCACTTGTATGTCACTGCAATATTAATTTCCTGCTTTGATTGCCCTGTAACCTGCAACAGAGAAGAAAATTCGTTTAGTTCTAAAAAATTTTCAAAAAAAATTCAGATTTCAATAAAAACATGTTACCCTCCCCGGCAACGGCGCCCAAATTTGATTGAGGCAAAACCTGCACAAAAAATACGAAATTTCAGATCTAATAATAAACTTATGCAATGCTCAATTCTTCCGCTATAGCAAGTGGCTATGCGGGTCGTGATCCACAAGGAGGGTTTGCGATAGAAGCGTTTACGTTCTTTATTGAAATCGTTATGAAAATAAAACGAGAGTTCTTCTCTGTTTTTAAGTTAAGAAAATGTAAAAATTATGTTAAAGTTAGAAGAAATGAGAGATGAAGAAGGTGGGAAAAATCAGAAAATGATAAAGCGACTATGTACAAATGGAGTGAGTGGAGAAGAAAGAGTTGGAAGATGTGGTGATTTAATTTACAGAAATGAAAGAAAGGAAAGAAGATGAAGAAATACTTACCTAGGTTGAGTGATGACTTACCTGGAAATCTTTTGCAAGTTCTACCTTTTTGCTTCGGAGGCGTTCAACGCATAGATCATAAGCTCGAGCTCAGTCCCCGTGCACATTATATCATCAAGCCTAGCAAGAACGAAGTGATGCGGATCTTGGAAGAGGAGAACGTCTTCATGAACTATCGCTGGCTCTCACGTAGCTTAATTATACTTGCTTTGGAATTCACTTGTAAACTCAACAAATACAACCAAGGTAAAGTAGAAGAGGAAGAGGAAAGCAAAACAAAATACGAACATAAAAGAAGCTTTTACCTTTATTAATTGCAGAGACAATGGAAGAAAGAGAAGGGTACATCGGTGTCACTCTCAACATCAGCCTCTATCTCTTACTTACATGAATCTTCATCTAGCCTAAGCTTACATACAAATTACATAAAAAGAAAAGAAAAACCTAAACTACAAAGAATGAAAACTAGGCTAAATCCTAATCTGCATGGTCGTCCCTTTTGCCTTTGAGTGCAGGTATTTATAGGAGAAATGGAGGGTAGAGGTGGATATTCAGTTCTGATCTGCAGTTTGTTGGCGTGTTGATTGCTGAATATCACTTATCAAATGACAGAATTAGAAATAATGATTAACATAAGATTTGTCTCTATCAGTCTGCTTTCTGGATCATCTTGAATCATCAGAATTGAGATTTCGTAGCAAAAGTTATGATTCGAATACTAAAATGTATCCAGTCAGAATCTGAATCAAACTTGCTTGATCTTTGCTTCAACCGATCGATTCTGAGAGGATTCTTCTCAACCAGTTTTCAACCTCTTGATTTTGTCCTGATTTACTGAGTGTGAATTAACTCTGATTTAATTCAGAATTTTGATGGGCTTTGCCTCATTTCTCTTCATCTCCTTAAAGAATGGGCCTGCAAATAAATTAAGCAATTAATTAGGACAATACAGATTTTATTCTATAATAAGTATGGAAATATGACACTAAATATGCAACATTAGCGACCAATCAGGGGACAACCCCTAGCCCAAAGCACCGGCGCAGCCGCACTCGTGCGGCTGCTGAAACGTAGCTCTAGCCGCGTTTTCGCGGTTGTATCAGAGTGGCGCGCGCAGCGCTGCCTGCCGCGCGCCGCTCGCTTGTCTCCCTGTCGGCTGCATGTCTCAGTTTCTTGATTTGGGCCCCAGGTTTTTGACGAAACAACTCTCCAATGTCAATGGGTATATTTATAGGCTTTCAATAACCAATTAAATGGTAATTTAGGGTCTTCTTCTTCATTTCATACGATGGACCTAGAAACATGCAAGAGAGATATTATTAGCAGAATTTAATATTAAATAAATGTGAAGATGTGGTATGAAATATGCAATTTTAGAGACTAATCACACCCCCACACTTATCATTTGCTCGTCTCGAGCAAAACAAAAAACTAACTAAGAAGATTATTACATCACTTTCGCAGGTGACGCGATTGCACTGAGCATGTGCAACAAGCCGTTAAACCTCTAGGTTTCTCCTAGAGGAGGAGTTTTGTCTCCTGAGGGTTTTCAACGGATTAAACCAATAAAATCCATTAAAAAACAAATGTTCCTTTTTTTGAAAGCACATTTTGAAATAGAGAAAATGTTGAAGTATTTTTGCGAAAATATTAGTGATCCAAGGTCATAGGTTAACCAGAAATTTTCTTCCTTAGACTAAGTCGAAATGCAAAATCTTGTTATAAATTAAATGTAAAAATTTAAAATTGAATTGATTCTTTGATCTTTCATAAACTCTTAGAAAAATATGCACTTTGTGAACTGTGAATATTTTTGGGATATTGACTCTAATTTTGATGTCATTTATTTGTTTATATTTATTATTTTATTTTTAATTTTTCTTTTTTTCTTCCCTTAGTTTTCTTAGGCTTTCTTATTTACCCAGGTAGTGAGCCTACTCCTAAACCAGATAGTTTTAGGGCACCAGATGAGAAAATATCCCTTGACTTAGGGACTCGAGTAAACAAGGCCACAAACTAAAGGAGATTATTTTGACTTGTTTTTGTCCACCGTTTTAAGCACGAATAATTATGCTTCCTGAGGCATAATTACCCAACTTTAATAAGTGGTTTTTATCTATATATATATATATATATATATATATATATATATATATTTATGGCTTTTTTTAATGGCATTTTCAGTCTTTACTTCAATCCCAAAAAATTGTGTAAGTGTGAAGTGCATAAATCTAAGGCAAAAAATTCAAGCTCAAATTATCTTTCCATCTTACTTCCTTATCCTAAAATTTAACAAGATCTATTATTTTGACTTGGTTTAAAAATTCATAATTTTAGGTCTTCCTAATTTCTAAGATAATCTTAATTTTAGAAATTTCCAAAAAAAAAAAAGTGTAAAAGAAAAAAAATTTAAACAACCTACATTAGTAAACCTTCCCAATACTTATCTTATGCATTGTCCTCAATGCATTGTGAATGTGTATATACATGAAACAAATGAAAAGGGAAGGAAATTATCTCGTGGTGGCGGCTCCGGTGGTGGTCTAATTGGTCAACAAATGCGGTCCAATTCAAAAATTGTGGATATTGCAGGAACCCACCAGTGACCTATCTAATACGACTCAGAAATATTGGAGAACTGTATGATCTTATTGAAAAAATTACCCCCATCTAATTTCTAATTTTCAAAAATAATTACTAAGTCATTTTCTAAAACATCTTGTCCAACAATGAAGGGTGATTTTGGAAGATGATTGACTTGGACTCAAATGGAAAAGGAACAAAAACTGATACCAACTCAGGAATTTGATCAGATCAAGTCGAGATTCAAAAGGGAAGTCAAAATTGGTTCAAAAATGGGGTCCAAACAAACGAATTAATGTTCACACACTTTCCTATCAATGAAGTGTGATCATAAGATATTAGTGATTCAAATTCATGGTGTACTGGTACAAGATTCAATGTTGACTCTGAAATAGAGAAAAAAATCTAGTAAAGATACCGGAGTCATTATTGAATCAAAAAGTGAAATGGAATCACCAACTTGAGGTTCAAGATCACTTTCAAGCTCAAGTTCAATTTCGGGAAAAGGATAACTTGCCAAAATATCAAGGGAAAATTTTGGGCAATTTCAAATGGATGTAATGAAATTGAATCTTGATTTTCGTCCACGGAAGGAATGTGAATGGGTGAATATCGATTCAAGTTCAGAAATTATGGGAATCAAAACTGGCTCAAGAAGTTACTTAGTTCAGGTAACACTACAGGAGTCGATATTGATTCAAGATTGGACTCGAATTGCTAAATTGAAGCTCAGGTTCACATTCATCTTTAAATTCAATTTTAGAAAATGGATAACTTGTCAAACTATCAAGAGG